>CALYLW010001264.1:0-142500 GCA_944989445.1 Ampullaceana balthica | reverse complement strand
GCGTGAAGTCAAGTGACCCGAAAAATGTAAACAAAGCGACCGCTACATATAGTTTATATAGATAAACTAAAAATGCATTAACTTAATTACGGTACGTTCGATCGATCTGAAATTTTGATACGATGCATTGTTAGGTGACACGAGTCCATGTGCTCCATCGGATCACGGAAAGTGGGTCATTTGTGACTTTTGTTTTTCTGCCCAACGTACGAAGAGATGACAACAAGATTTCGAAGTTAATATAAGGGATTTAAAAACATTTGAAGACAGGATTAGTCCCTTGTGAGATATTGTGTGGAGCTCTTGGTCAACGATTTCGTGACGTGTCTGGAGAACTGAGTGAGTGAATGGCAGTAAATTATTTTATTATTCAATATTTCTGGAGTATAAAACTTCGTTTCTTTCTCCTATGCTCTATGAAACTAAAGTGACGTCTTAATTGGGCTAACTTTCTAGTTTGTATAAAACTAGCTGACTGGTGGCGCGTAGCAACCATCTCAAAAGAACATTTCAATGTCAAAACTCCTCTCTTTTTCTTAAAAAACAACAACAAACATGCCAAGTTTATTTCTTTGATTTAAATTCTTAAAAGGTGTATCTGAATTCCAAAAGAAATTATGTAATATCTAAAAAGGGGTCGGTAAACAAGGGTAGAATTCCTCAAATTAATGATCAAGGAGTTTTAAATAGGCAGCATCCTCTTAACATTGTCACGTCAGAGAGCTTTGTGCTTGTTGACAATGTTATTTCGGACAGAAACTGATTCTTTATTTTTGGAAGTTAAAAAGGCAATATCTAATAAATGGATCTTCATATTGTTTTATATTAATTCCAGTTGGCAGTTTTGGTTAATTTTAAGTTCCCATCGAACCCTTTTTCATGAACCTCTGCACAAAATGAATATTCTAATTTGTAGATCCTTTCGATGTGACAATGCGAATTCAACATATTGGCTTCAAGGTTTGGCAGAGGCACTTTTTTAAATTCAAGGCACTTATTGAATTTGCAAACAAAGAAGATCTCATACATTTTTGGATGTCAAAAGCTGCAAAGCTTTCAAAATTACATATGAGGATTTTCCAATCTAGTGAACATAAAAATAAAGCTGCGAAATCGATTGGATCCTGAAATCAGCATCAAAAAAGCCCTGACATCAAAATGCCCCAATTTCGATGTAATTGTGTTAAGAAATGAAGCAATATCAATTCTGAAAGAAATGAACCGCAAAGAGATTTAAAGAAGAAACCTCTGTGTTTGATAGCAGTTGGTGATATTAATTTATATTAAATTTATAATTTCAGTTAATTTTTAAAGTAAATTTGTGCTTATTGGACTTAATCGCCTTACTTACGATTTATCATTATATATAGAATGACCAGTGCCGTCTGGCCTATAATCGTTATATCCATTATATTTGAATGTAAACTATTATAATTGTATCATATGATTTCGCACTGAAATATGGATACTCCATGTCTTTTCGATTTAAAATATCCACGCAGAATCCTTTTTATATTCATTTTTACAAACTTGTCTGGCTTCTAAAAGTCACAAGATGCGTTTTTGGCTTGGGCTTAGCCCAAGACCCGTGGGGAAGGGTGCGGGCTTACGATTCTCCCCAAAACCCCCGAGTCGTGTGGGCAGGACCTCAAGTAACGTCAACATAAAATTTTACATTTTGTTGTATCTGGCCAAAAAGCTCAAAGATACCTGATATAGCTTAAATCAGAGGTACTTTTACTCATCGTTTGTACAGTATAACCAAAGTCTGCTCTTTGTGTATAGAGTTGTCTGCAGTAATAAAACTTTCCTTTTATAATAAATTAATTTACTGTTTTCGTAATGAAAACCAATTAGTCTTTTCATTTGAATTTACTGGAATAGAACCAACTTAGCATGAAATGTGCATAATATCTTTACAGTAATTTAAAACTACCTATTCTACGGAATGAAACATTTCTTGTGGTGTTTGACATCGTATTTATTCCTGCGTAAGAACCGAAAATGGCAAAATCTAACAATCTGGGTGTGCATCGTTAACGCTGCCAGATCTTTGAGTTGTCTCAATGAATAGGCAAGTTTACAAGTTTTGCCTTATAAAAAAATCAACCCAGTAAAGTATGATGTCCATCTAGTTCAGGAGCTTGAAACTCTGATGAAGGCTTGTGCCATTTTATCACATAAGAGATGTGTCATGAGCCGCACCCACTCCTCTAACCAACCCTCCCCCTCCCTTTAGTAAACAAAAAGGAATGGTTTATTAACTTTAGGTGTATTTACTTGTTCAATTAAATCAGATTGTATTTAAATTAGTGTGATACGCATATAAAATGAACAAACGTTTGATGTTTATCAGTACATGTACTAGCAATCATGGGCATTGTGCTAGCCACACAATCCCCTCGTATGCCGTGGCTATTGAACATGTGAACGCTGCTTCACTTGCCCCATAGGCCAATGGTCTGAAAAGGGAAATTTTACTACTACTAATAGCAATCGATACATTTTTTTTTGTAAGCTTAGTGTTCGGCCACATAAATCTACTCGGCGGGCGCATGCAGCCCACGTGTCTCTAGTTTGAGACCAGCTTTCCGTACTTAGACAGCCAAAAGTTGGTAACTTGATTTTTCATCGCGTTGACATTAGACGAGAGAGCCCCATCTGTGTCCAATTATTTCGAGACCAACCGGCTTGTCTGAGTAAAACGTCATCATATTTTTTATAATTCATAAACCAACGAAGAAAAATATTTGATAATCACTGTTATCCAAAGTAATGCAAATTCGCCCATTAAACATTGTACAAACCTAACCTAAAATTGTCCATATTTCTAACCAACGCCTGCACATCCGTTGACCTGATAAGTTAAGAAATCAAAAGCACACAAAAATTTAAACTCAAAAACAAATAATTAAAAATTTAGTTTAAGTGCTTTATTTAGAAAATAGACTAATGACTAAAAATATACCTGTACTTAAGAACACGATAAGAAGGCAGTAGAACAAGACACGCTTTTCCTTCATCAGGCTGGCTTTACTTCATAAGCAAAGCTCGTTCTACATTGAGGTTATTTCCATTTCACATTATGCTGTTCGATTTTTAAAAATTTATTTCATTGATTTGTTGGTGGTTTGTTAACAACTGTAGAGACAAGAATAAGAAGAAGTTCGTAACACTTGGATATTAAAATTAAAACAATATTTTTTAAAAACTTTATGAAATTGATTTCAGTTAGTTTTTTATATATCGGGAGCGTGTGTGTAGACATTAGATTTATATATATCAATTACGACCATGTGTGTGAGGCATGATTTTACACATTAAATAAGACCTTGTGTGTGAAGCATAAGATTTATACATCATATACGACCATATGTGTGAAGCATTAGTTTTTATTTATATCAAATACGACCATATGTGTGAGGCGTGAGTTTAATATATCAAATACGACCATTTGTGTGAGGCACGAGTTTTATATAAATTAAATGCGAACATGCTTGACTATGCTTGGAATTGTAACATCAAACTAAGGCCATTTCCAAACATGAGGTAATTCCTTTCGCCTGCTGTTAATTTTAGTAATGTTATGCGGTTGTATTTTCAGAAAATGTGTTGTTTTAATACCATACATTGTCGGAGTTAATAAGTTGATCTTACATTTGCTCGAAAGTTAGATCTTGTCATGATCACAAGATCATATTTGTAATCCAAGTAAAGTCAGATATTTTCTTGATCTTGATCTTAAGTCCTTCCCGAGTAAACAAAAAACGTCATGCTAGACAGTTACTTCTTTTTCTAACGGAATTCCAGTAAAGTAGTAGATGTTTTTCAAAATCTATTACTAGCCTAAATCTGTTTGCAAACAAACCTAAATAACTTTTTTCATTATCGTTAAGCTATTGCGTTTGTGCGTTTTATTTTTTTCAGTGGAGACCGACGGTAAAATTGTGTAAACAATTCGCTTTTCTATGCTACTACATGGCAAAATGTCGTGTATGGGGTTCGAGTATTATCCGCGCTCGACTGGCGTAACAAGGGTCACGGGTTAGAATCTCCTTGAAGGCAGGGACTTATTCCTGGGACCAAGGGCGTCAGCGAGTCGACCCAGCTCCGAAGTGGTGCCTGACAATATTTAGTGAAAAAAAAGGCGACTGGGAAACCTCATAGGCGTGGCCTGTGAACGCTGCGACACTTGCCAACAGACCGGAATGGTCTGTGGGACGCAATAATCTTCTGTATAGAAAAAGCGTCTGTATAGAAGGAGGGTCTGTATAGAAGGAGTGTCTGTAGAGAAGGAGCGTCTGTATAGAAGGAGCGTCTGGATAGAAGGAGCGTCTGTATAGAAGGAGTGTCTGTATTGAAGGAGCGTCTTTATAGAAGGAGCGTCTGTATAGAAGGAGCGTCTGTATAGAAGGAGCGTCTGTATAGAAGGAGCTTCTGTATAGAAGGAGTGTCTGTATAGATACGAAAAGTCATCAAGCCTTGGTTGTCCATAATTTTCCATCCCGTCTCCTTTTCAGTATTATGTTTTTTTGAAAGTTTAATCCGAAATAGCAACGATTTTTTTCTACTAAATTGATGGAGCTAAGTCATTAAGACACGCAGGAAATGCTGTCAAATAAATATTATTCATTTTTATTCCAAACAGGTCACCCTTTGTTGGGTTGATACAGTTTCATTAAATGTCCAGCGGAGTGCTTTAAACAAAAATGTGAAATGGAATTATTTCCCTTTATCAGTGATCCATTTTTTTTACATCTATGTATCTTTTGCTATCATCTTGATAAATAATACATTTTGAAAAGTGTGGCATTAGGTGGTGCTGTGGGTTGAGGTGGTAGAAAATGAAATGTTATTAAATGCAAGAAGGAGAAACACTTAGGATTACATCCCACACTATGCTACTAACAAAATGAACGTTCCCGTGGTATGTATTGCCATCTGATTGCAAAGCTTTTAAAGTTTCTAAAGATCTCATCCAATTTCAAAGAAAAAAAACGTTTTCGAATAGACTCCCTGGCATGTGATGACAATATTAGAAATGTTTGAGCAAAAGTGGAGTAAATTATGGTTATGATGAAACAGATGAGCGTGATTTAAAATGAAAAGCTGGTTTTCTGAATGCTATGATTCATTTACTGCAACGAAAGATTAAGATTAATGATCGGATGTCCACACAACAATAGTCTGGACATAATGATTGGATGTCCACACAACAGTTGTCTGGACATAATGATTGGATGTCCACATAACAGTAGTCTGGACATAATGATTGGATGTCCACACAACAGTAGTCTGGACATAATGATTGGATGTCCACACAACAGTAGTCTGGACATTATGATTGGATGTCCACACAACAGTAGTCTGGACATAATAAACAAGTGGCATTAACAATTCATGAAAAAACAAATCAATCTTTAAAACCAGAGCTGATCACGAAGGTGGAGCTGTGTGCACGTAATTTTCTGGCTTTCTGAATTTTTCCCCCCTAAACTAATGATGAAGCTGCGTTTAAATGAATCTAAACTGACAGACAGTTATCTCCATTTGTTAAACTGATAGACAGTTATCTCCATTTGTTAAACTGACAGACAGTTATCTCCATTTGTTAAACTGACAGACAGTTATCTCCATTTGTTAAACTGACAGACAGTTATCTCCATTTGTTAAACTGACAGACAGTTATCTCCATTTGTTAAACTGACAGACAGTTATCTCCATTTGTTAAACTGACAGACAGTTATCTCCATTTGTTAAACTGACAGACAGTTATCTCCATTTGTTAAACTGACAGACAGTTATCTCCATTTGTTAAACTGACAGACAGTTATCTCCATTTGTTAAACTGACAGACAGTTATCTCCATTTGTTAAACTGACAGACAGTTATCTCCATTTGTTAAACTGACAGACAGTTATCTCCATTTGTTAAACTGACAGACAGTTATCTCCATTTGTTAAACTGACAGACAGTTATCTCCATTTGTTAAACTGACAGACAGTTATCTCCATTTGTTAAACTGACAGACAGTTATCTCCATTTGTTAAACTGACAGACAGTTATCTCCATTTGTTAAACTGACAGACAGTTATCTCCATTTGTTAAACTGACAGACAGTTATCTCCATTTGTTAAACTGACAGACAGTTATCTCCATTTGTTAAACTGACAGACAGTTATCTCCATTTGTTAAACTGACAGACAGTTATCTCCATTTGTTAAACTGACAGACAGTTATCTCCATTTGTTAAACTGACAGACAGTTATCTCCATTTGTTAAACTGACAGACAGTTATCTCCATTTGTTAAACTGACAGACAGTTATCTCCATTTGTTAAACTGACAGACAGTTATCTCCATTTGTTAAACTGACAGACAGTTATCTCCATTTGTTAAACTGACAGACAGTTATCTCCATTTGTTAAACTGACAGACAGTTATCTCCATTTGTTAAACTGACAGACAGTTATCTCCATTTGTTAAACTGACAGACAGTTATCTCCATTTGTTAAACTGACAGACAGTTATCTCCATTTGTTAAACTGACAGACAGTTATCTCCATTTGTTAAACTGACAGACAGTTATCTCCATTTGTTAAACTGACAGACAGTTATCTCCATTTGTTAAACTGACAGACAGTTATCTCCATTTGTTAAACTGACAGACAGTTATCTCCATTTGTTAAACTGACAGACAGTTATCTCCATTTGTTAAACTGACAGACAGTTATCTCCATTTGTTAAACTGACAGACAGTTATCTCCATTTGTTAAACTGACAGACAGTTATCTCCATTTGTTAAACTGACAGACAGTTATCTCCATTTGTTTAAACTGACAGACAGTTATCTCCATTTGTTAAACTGACAGACAGTTATCTCCATTTGTTAAACTGACAGACAGTTATCTCCATTTGTTAAACTGACAGACAGTTATCTCCATTTGTTAAACTGACAGACAGTTATCTCCATTTGTTAAACTGACAGACAGTTATCTCCATTTGTTAAACTGACAGACAGTTATCTCCATTTGTTAAACTGACAGACAGTTATCTCCATTTGTTAAACTGACAGACAGTTATCTCCATTTGTTAAACTGACAGACAGTTATCTCCATTTGTTAAACTGACAGACAGTTATCTCCATTTGTTAAACTGACAGACAGTTATCTCCATTTGTTAAACTGACAGACAGTTATCTCCATTTGTTAAACTGACAGACAGTTATCTCCATTTGTTAAACTGACAGACAGTTATCTCCATTTGTTAAACTGACAGACAGTTATCTCCATTTGTTAAACTGACAGACAGTTATCTCCATTTGTTAAACTGACAGACAGTTATCTCCATTTGTTAAACTGACAGACAGTTATCTCCATTTGTTAAACTGACAGACAGTTATCTCCATTTGTTAAACTGACCGACAGTTATCTCCATTTGTTAAACTGACAGACAGTTATCTCCATTTGTTAAACTGACAGACAGTTATCTCCATTTGTTAAACTGACAGACAGTTATCTCCATTTGTTAAACTGACAGACAGTTATCTCCATTTGTTAAACTGACAGACAGTTATCTCCATTTGTTAAACTGACAGACAGTTATCTCCATTTGTTACACTGACAGACAGTTATCTCCATTTGTTAAACTGACAGACAGTTATCTCCATTTGTTAGCAACAGGCAACAACACCAACTTCTGGCCCCAGCAGTAGTTCAACTCGTCGTACTTAACTTTAAATGTCAACCACTCAGGGTGAGTCTATTTGGCATCGAAGTTAAAAAGGTCTTATCTTAAATTATCTTATCTGCTACAGGTGCTCGCTGCTTCTAGACAAGAGATTATTGCGTCCTGCACCTATCCATGGTTTATGTCTAGTCTTACAATTTTATTTGGGTTTTAAATTTTGATATATTATTTTTTATTACTGGATTCCTCAGGAAACCCATTGAACGTCCGAATTCTGGACGGGAAGAACAAGAGTTTGTGTGTTCGTTCTTGCGTGTGAAACTAGACAAGTGTTTTTATCCCTAATTCTATTTGAGGGTTGTATATGAATACCTTTGTTTTGTATTTCCAAGTTAGCATTAACTGCCACGTGTATTATTACTCTTTGATCTTTGCTCTACTATACTATATTGCTTTAAGGTTTATTCAGAAGGTCATGGGCGTAAGGCCAAGTGATGCAACAGTAAAGTCATCATTGGTCGAACGTTTTAACTTTCTATCATGAATCAAAAGATAAAGACTGGTAGATGCTGCATATTAAATAACGCATTATGGCAGGGGTGGCCAAAGAGCTGTCCGCGGGGCCATATGAGGCCCGCCAGAGTTTTGGCCAAGACATTCAGAAAACTTACCTTGAGTTGTGATGGGGTGAACCTGTTTCATTAAAATGATTCTATAATTAAATCTCTAGCAGCTAGGGAACTAGACAATATCAGTGGCGTAGCTAGGAATTTGTAGGGGTTTGGGGGCCCCCACATACATCGCGGTGGTGTAACATTTAATGTAAAAAAGAAATTTGAAACTAATTTGGGGGCCCTCTCACGTGGGGGCCTGGGGATATTTTCAAATTTGGAACCCATCCCCCCTCCCATAGCTACGCCACTGGATAATATGACATTGGCACAATAAATATTTTTAATAAAACTACCACCTTTGTTTAAGCATTATTAATTGGTTTTTGGGATACATTTATACTTGAAATGCAATGTTAACTAAAGAATAAAATATTTTTTAACGGCTAGGCCGTTCGCTTAAAGCCGCTACCACAAAGTGGTCCCCAGGCAAAAACACCGCTTGGTTTAGGGACCCATAAACAGTACACGTAGGGAGATTTCAACACCAACATAGCAACGGTATATTTAAAATTTTGATTTTAAATATATTTAACCTAAATTGCTACTGCTCATTTCATTGTAATTATTTTATTTTTAAACTGCATGCTTGTCACACTCAGCGAAAGGAAAAAAAAGTATCGGGGGTGGGGGGTGGGGGTGTGATATAAATCATGGTTTATGTTAATACTAACCATCTCTCAAATTTGAACCAGAAAGGTAAGAGTCGGGTGTCGTATGATTTTTTCCTAGTGCCTAGTGACATTATAAACCATCACTTTCACTTTGTAATAATTCTTTATTTTTTTCAAATGCATTTAAGTCACTTTAGGTGTGGAAATCCAACAATTTTCTAAAACGTTATTTACCTTTTTTCAGAGAGACTGTCACATATTGTTCTTCTGGAAAAAAAAACAAATAATAAAGACGTCATGTGTATTTTTATATCGCATACTTACTTCAATATATCAACAACGACAAAATCCAAATTTTTAAAGTTTCTTTTTATTTGAATCAATCGACTGATTTAACTCATTCATTATTTTCCTGATTGCGTCATTTGGTTTTGATTAAAATGTATCGTTATCACACCTAATGCGCGTTTGATGACCAATGTTTCACATGACTGTAAAAAGGTGAAGAGGGGGCGAGATAATACCTAACAATATATAAATAAATATATATATATATATATATATATATATATATATATATATATATATATATATATATATATATATATATATATTAGGGCTGCGGAAATTAACGATTAATTTCTCGATTAATCGTTAAAAATTGTTAGCGATGAAATAATTTTTTACGATTAATCGACCCACCACTTATAAATGTACTGGAAGTCAAAAAGTAAAATATTTCGGCCCATAAATATAAACTAATTTCCGGACGATTACACGAACATTTTTGTTTCCAACTATTCACTTAAGTGAGTGTTCAAAATGTTGATACAGTTTGTTTCCATTGAGAGAAATTAATTGAAAAATAAATATATATTGTTTGTGCGATAAAGTTAAGAGACTAACCAGCGAATATGTGGGGGTACGCTGTATTAGCTTTTAACATCTTGTGAAATAATGATATTAAAATCTTACTTGTAAGTCACTAACCATCCTGTCGTTCCTCTTTCTCTTTCATTCTTTCTCTTTATCTAGCACCCTGTTTTTGTTTTTTATTCCCTTTTTCTCATATTCTGTTTATCTCCCTCTCTCTGTTTCTATCTCATTAACTTTTTTCAAATATTTTCGTTCTCTCCTGTTCTCTTCTTTCTTTGTTTATAATTCTCTTTCTCCTTTTATTTCTTTTTTAACTTTTGTTCTCTCTCTCTCTCTCTCTATTGAAATTCCTTTTCATGTATGTTTTCTCTCTCTCACTCTCTGTCTCATCTTCTTTCTCTGTTTCTCTGTTTCATTGTCTAAAGCTCTTCTCTCTCTCTCTCTCTCTCTCTCTCTCTTTCTCTCTCTCCCTCTCGTAGTTCCGCCCTCTCTCTATCCTTTAATAACATGCACTAATAAGGGCAATTGTGTGTGTATTTTCTACCCCAGACGATCACCGTTTCTGTTGAAGAAACCTTGTACGCCCCTCTCCCCTCCAGCACCCCCCGGCTCCCTCACTTCACTGCATGTATTTAAGTTTCCCTGTATTCCTTTAATTATGTACACCAAATACAAGAACACGCCGGGAAATTTCCGATAGCAGAAAACAACAAGGACTTCATTTAACGCACGAGAGGGCAAGAACGTTAACCAGGATGACCTAATCAAACACGACGTCGCTCTGCGAGGAGAGACAAATTTAGGTGACTTGTGTCTTTGATGACACCCGGATGAAAGAAGCAACTTGAAAACAGAAAGGTGGGATTGGGTGGAGGTGGGGGCAAGAGAGGAGTAATCTCAGGGTACCTGCTGATTTTTTTTTCCGATTGTAAATAGGCGATGCAAAGAACGCAATAACAACACACACACACACATACACACACACACACACATAATTAATGAATACATTAAAGTTGTAGAAAGGTAACAGTGACACGAGCACAGATTACGGGCGTGGATTGTTGGTGAGAGAGGATTACATATACCAGTTAAGTTTTATAACTTTTTTACTGCTTATTTAATTATTTTGTTCTATTCGTAACTTTCCTCTCATTTCTTGTTTTGGTTTTAGATTCAGAGAAAAACATTCGAGAAAGTTTTCATATATTAAAGTAGACTCTTTGCCAAGTCCGAAACAGTACTTCTCACTTTTGGTTAATGAGGTTAGCGAAAGTGGCGCTTAGGATTATCCGACCCTCAGCAGATGCTTTGGTTTTCATCATCATCGACATCTTCACCTATTCATTGTCCAAGATCCGGACAGCGACTGTAATAATATAACAAATACATTACTAGCACATAATCGTCGGACTTGGGCGTTGCCCGTCGGGGTACTTACTCTTCGTTTCGGATCACAATCTGTTTCACGATCGTTCTCTTGACCTTAGCCACATAGAGGCTAAGCCTTTTCGGAGCGGGACAGAGTGTTGACTGGGTCGACTAAGATAGTGGTCCCAAACCCCCGGCCCGCGAACAGGTACCGGTTCGTAGAGCAAATGGTACCGGGCCGCCAAGAAACATTTAATTATTGCCTTTGTTTTTTACTGAGGTGTATTTTTCTCGGGATTTTACCTCTCTAGTATGTGTGTGCAAGACACAGATCAAACCGTTGGAGATTACAAATGACGAGTCTCAAGGCTACTCCCCAGGCAACAACCTTCCCGCTGTTCTAAATTAAAGTCATGGTGAAATATCCTGAGATTGCATTGCCTTCGTGGCGCTTAAATTAAAGTCATGGTGAAATATCCTGAGATTGCATTGCCTTCGTGGCGCTTAAATTAAAGTCATGGTGAAATATCCTGAGATTGCATTGCCTTCGTGGCGCTTAAATTAAAGTCAAGGTGAAATATCTTGAGATTGCATTGCCTTCGTGGCGCTTAAATTAAAGTCATGGTGAAATATCCTGAGATTGCATTGCCTTCGTGGCGCTTAAATTAAAGTCATGGTGAAATATCCTGAGATTGCATTGCCTTCGTGGCGCTTAAATTAAAGTCATGGTGAAATATCCTGAGATTGCATTGCCTTCGTGGCGCTTAAATTAAAGTCATGGTGAAATATCCTGAGATTGCATTGCCTTCGTGGCGCTTAAATTAAAGTCATGGTGAAATATCCTGAGATTGCATTGCCTTCGTGGCGCTTAAATTAAAGTCAAGGTGAAATATCCTGAGATTGCATTGCCTTCGTGGCGCTTAAATTAAAGTCAAGGTGAAATATCCTGAGATTGCATTGCCTTCGTGGCGCTTAAATTAAAGTCAAGATGAAATATCCTGAGATTGCATTGCCTTCGTGGCGCTTAAATTAAAGTCAAGGTGAAATATCCTGAGATTGCATTGCCTTCGTGGCGCTTAAATTAAAGTCAAGGTGAAATATCCTGAGATTGCATTGCCTTCGTGGCGCTTAAATTAAAGTCATGGTGAAATATCCTGAGATTGCATTGCCTTCGTGGCGCTTAAATTAAAGTCAAGGTGAAATATCCTGTGATTGCATTGCCTTCGTGGCGCTTAAATTAAAGTCAAGGTGAAATATCCTGAGATTGCATTGCCTTCGTGGCGCTTAAATTAAAGTCAAGGTGAAATATCCTGAGATTGCATTGCCTTCGTGGCGCTTAAATTAAAGTCAAGGTGAAATATCCTGAGATTGCATTGCCTTCGTGGCGCTTAAATTAAAGTCATGGTGAAATATCCTGAGATTGCATTGCCTTCGTGGCGCTTAAATTAAAGTCATGGTGAAATATCCTGAGATTGCATTGCCTTCCTGGCGCTTAAATTAAAGTCAAGGTGAAATATCCTGAGATTGCATTGCCTTAGTGGCGCTTAAATTAAAGTCATGGTGAAATATCCTGAGCTTGCATTGCCTTCGTGGCGCTTAAATTAAAGTCATGGTGAAATATCCTGAGATTGCATTGCCTTCGTGGCGCTTAAATTAAAGTCATGGTGAAATATCCTGAGATTGCATTGCCTTCGTGGCGCTTAAATTAAAGTCATGGTGAAATATCCTGAGATTGCATTGCCTTCGTGGCGCTTAAATTAAAGTCAAGGTGAAATATCCTGAGATTGCATTGCCTTCGTGGCGCTTAAATTAAAGTCAAGGTGAAATATCCTGAGATTGCATTGCCTTCGTGGCGCTTAAATTAAAGTCAAGATGAAATATCCTGAGATTGCATTGCCTTCGTGGCGCTTAAATTAAAGTCAAGGTGAAATATCCTGAGATTGCATTGCCTTCGTGGCGCTTAAATTAAAGTCAAGGTGAAATATCCTGAGATTGCATTGCCTTCGTGGCGCTTAAATTAAAGTCATGGTGAAATATCCTGAGATTGCATTGCCTTCGTGGCGCTTAAATTAAAGTCAAGGTGAAATATCCTGTGATTGCATTGCCTTCGTGGCGCTTAAATTAAAGTCAAGGTGAAATATCCTGAGATTGCATTGCCTTCGTGGCGCTTAAATTAAAGTCAAGGTGAAATATCCTGAGATTGCATTGCCTTCGTGGCGCTTAAATTAAAGTCAAGGTGAAATATCCTGAGATTGCATTGCCTTCGTGGCGCTTAAATTAAAGTCAAGGTGAAATATCCTGAGATTGCATTGCCTTCGTGGCGCTTAAATTAAAGTCAAGGTGAAATATCCTGAGATTGCATTGCCTTCGTGGCACTTAAATTAAAGTCAAGGTGAAATATCCTGAGATTGCAATGCCTTCGTGGCGCTTAAATTAAAGTCATGGTGAAATATCCTGAGATTGCATTGCCTTCAAGGCACTTTAATTAAAGTCAAGGTGAAATATCCTGAGATTGCATTGCCTTCGTGGCGCTTAAATTAAAGTCAAGGTGAAATATCCTGAGATTGCATTGCCTTCAAGGCACTTAAATTAAAGTCAAGGTGAAATATCCTGAGATTGCATTGCCTTCAAGGCACTTAAATTAAAGTCAAGGTGAAATATCCTGAGATTGCATTGCCTTCAAGGCACTTAAATTAAAGTCAAGGTGAAATATCCTGAGATTGCATTGCCTTCAAGGCACTTAAATTAAAGTCAAGGTGAAATATCCTGAGATTGCATTGCCTTCAAGGCACTTAAATTAAAGTCAAGGTGAAATATCCTGAGATTGCATTTCCTTCAAGGCACTTAAATTAAAGTCATGGTGAAATATCCTGAGATTGCATTGCCTTCAAGGCACTTAAATTAAAGTCAAGGTGAAATATCCTGAGATTGCATTGCCTTCAAGGCACTTAAATTAAAGTCAAGGTGAAATATCCTGAGATTGCATTGCCTTCAAGGCACTTAAATTAAAGTCAAGGTGAAATATCCTGAGATTGCATTGCCTTCAAGGCTTTTAAATTAAAGTCAAGGTGAAATATCCTGAGATTGCATTGCCTTCAAGGCACTTAAATTAAAGTCAATGTGAAATATCCTGAGATTGCATTGCCTTCAAGGCACTTAAATTAAAGTCAAGGTGAAATATCCTGAGATTGCATTGCCTTTAAGGCACTTAAATTAAAGTCAAGGTGAAATATCCTGAGATTGCATTGCCTTCAAGGCACTTAAATTAAAGTCATGGTGAAATATCCTGAGATTGCATTGCCTTCAAGGCACTTAAATTAAAGTCAAGGTGAAATATCCTGAGATTGCATTGCCTTCAAGGCACTTAAATTAAAGTCAAGGTGAAATATCCTGAGATTGCATTGCCTTCAAGGCACTTAAATTAAAGTCAAGGTGAAATATCCTGAGATTGCATTGCCTTCAAGGCACTTAAATTAAAGTCAAGGTGAAATATCCTGAGATTGCATTGCCTTTAAGGCACTTAAATTAAAGTCAAGGTGAAATATCCTGAGATTGCATTGCCTTCAAGGCACTTAAATTAAAGTCATGGTGAAATATCCTGAGATTGCATTGCCTTCAAGGCACTTAAATTAAAGTCAAGGTGAAATATCCTGAGATTGCATTGCCTTCAAGGCACTTAAATTAAAGTCAAGGTGAAATATCCTGAGATTGCATTGCCTTCAAGGCACTTAAATTAAAGTCAAGGTGAAATATCCTGAGATTGCATTGCCTTCAAGGCACTTAAATTAAAGTCAAGGTGAAATATCCTGAGATTGCATTGCCTTCAAGGCACTTAAATTAAAGTCAAGGTGAAATATCCTGAGATTGCATTGCCTTCAAGGCACTTAAATTAAAGTCAAGGTGAAATATCCTAAGATTGCATTGCCTTCAAGGCACTTAAATTAAAGTCAAGGTGAAATATCCTGAGATTGCATTGCCTTCGTGGCGCTTAAATTAAAGTCATGGTGAAATATCCTGAGATTGCAGTGCCTTCAAGGCACTTAAATCCCTTTTGCCATTTCCAACATCGTATCTGTTTGATGAAAGATATCCTGCAGTGAGAGCAACCAAAGCAAATGAAAATAAGCAAAGCATTTGCTGTGTTATTGTCTCCTATTTCCCCCAGATGGACCCGTATCGTTGCAGAAGAACAAAGGTTAGCGTTATTGTGAATTAAACAGTTAAATCACTTAAGATTCATCTTAGTGTGTAACTGCACTTATTTTTAGGCATGTAAAAATGCAATTAAGTTAAAGATATTGATTCAAAACATTATAAAATATAAGCTCCCCCCTCCCCGAACTCTGTGGGCCGCGGTAACATTTTCAAACTTTGACCTGCCCGCGGCGATAAAAAGGTTGTGGACCACTGGACTAAGAGACTCCATTGTTTGATAGCTTGCTTTAAAGTTTTTGGGTGTTTTGGAGTTATATTCCCATAAGCCTTTAGGTGAACACACCACGCATTTTGTGTTTTGTGCAGTGGTGCATCTAGGACTAATACCCCCAAGGCAGGGAAAATTTTTGTCTGCTACTTCCCCACAAAACTCTGTGCCGAAAATGCAGCCCCTAAAAATGTTAAAAATTGTCACCCTCGGGTCAATTTTTTTCTACTCCAATGGTATTGATAAATCCATGATTATTAAGAAATTTCATTTCGTTAATGATACATGTTTTAGCTATGAGCCTAGACCCTATGTTGGGTCATGTCCGCAGGATGAGCTCGGAGCGCATTCCAAGAGCCTTGCTTTATGGTAAGCTGGCAATTGGTTTGAGGAAAAGAGGTCGCCCCTGCATGCGCTTCAACGATGTCTGCAAGAAAGACATGACACTGGCGCAGATAGACCATAAAACGTGGGGGACCATTGCCGAAGAGCGCACCTCATGGCGGGCAAAAGTGCGCGAGGGCATTCAACTCGCAGAAGCATCCCTCACAGCTAGGAGTGAAGAGAGAAGGGCCAAGATACCATATACTAGCAAACAGAGGGGCTGATTGCAAGTGCATTCCTACCTCACACCTAGTTTATACTTTAGAGAGCCAATTTTAAAGACGCCACTATCGGTGAGGGAGCTGAATTGGTATCTGCGTTTTATTTAGTGACGATAAACTTTGGTTCATTGCTAAATTACGTGTTTGAGAGTATTTGACACGTGTGGGAAAGATTGGTCTAAAAATAGCTTCATGTCACTCATGGATAGCTCAAATAAATTTGAGTTTCGTTATTTTGCCTTCGAAGTGATAATTCGGAGATATCTCCGTATAACGCTGGGCATTATAGACAGATATTTCCCATGATTCTTAGCGTCATACGCAAATTTTTTTGGCTGGTCATGTGACTACTTGCCGATTTGATATAAGATTTTTAAAAATTCTTACAATTCATGAGCTTCTGTGGTCTCACGGTTAGGGCATTAGATTCTTTAAGTGTCAAGTGGAGGTTCGAGTTTCGTTTCAGTCTTTTTTTTTAATGTTGTAGTTTCAGTTTTAGGGTCTGGGTTAGGTTTAGTTGTCTATTTTTTTAATTAAAATAGAAAAAAACAAACAAATATAGCAACAAAAAATACGATTTATCGAGTGCACCGTTCTCTTTGCCAAACCAAATTAATTTTAAAATCACAAATCTTTTTGAAACAAATTTTAAGCTATGATAGGTACATATATACTAAATTAGAACTGAAATTGTGTTTGTTTTTAAAAAAATAGAAATCTCCGTATAACGCCGGGAGTTATTGGGAGAAATCTCCGTATCACGCCGGGAGTTATTTGGAGAAATCTCCGTATAACGCCGGGAGTTATTTGGAGAAATCTCCGAATAATGCAACCCTTTTGCCTTTGCCTAACAAGATCAGGCTCTGAGACATCACCAGTCGCTCGTGTTATGGATTCTGTTGATTCACCCAGTGGCGTAGCGAGGTTAAGTGCTGCACGGAGTAAACCCAATCAATTCTTTACGAGGCGGCGCTCTACCACACGTGACACACATAGTCCCCAGGTAGTTTATTTTTTAGAAAAATATCACCTTTCCCCATCACACTCATTTTTTTTTACAGGCAATTGAACATTAATAAAACATGAATGCCGAGCTTTTTGGGCGTTCTACTGCTATTAGGTAACCAGTTTTATCAGAAGAGTTTTATTATGTTTCCCAGCAGGAAATTGTTTTTTTCATTTGAAGACAAATTAAATGTTTTGAAAAAAATGTGTTATCGTTAAAAGTATTTCTAATGACGCATATGCTAAAATTTGTGACAAGATGGAAAAATTGATATTTATTTTTATTTATATATTTTTTTGTATGCAAACGAAGACCGCAGCGGCTATTATTTTGATCTACAATCTACAAAATTCTGTTTTTAATTCGTAGTCCATAAAGTGGCTCGAGACGAACATTTGGGGGAGAGGTTTTCAGACGCAGCCAATGATAGTAAAGCGCAGGCTGTAGAACACGGGTCTCAATATTAAAAAAATGGCTGGCACAGATGGTTCCCTCTATTTTTCGTTGGTCCGTTTGCAAATTAAAAAGAACTCGAATGCGAAGTTGCGCAGCATCCATTTATTTGCAATATTTTACAAAATCTGCTGCGTAGTTAATCTAAACTGCTGCGTGGCGTCGGTCAGATATCTGCGCGGCCACGCAGCTTGAAGGGAGTATTGCTGGCACACCACTGAGACACAGAACACAGTAATTTATTAAAATTATGTATTGCTGATCTATGTTGTATTTAATAATATCAGTGTTGGAATCAAATTCACCGCATCAGATACTACAAAGGCCATGGGTTATGAATAGTTTGCTGTTAAATTTAAAATGCAAATTTTCCTTTTATTTAACAACTGGGACTGAAAAATCTAAGCTTAGCAGAAGTTAATGGGCCGGTAGAAAGACACGGGGCCGCGCGCGTGCAAATTAATTAATCCAAATGTTTTTGAAATAATGTTATATCTAGTTGCGTCAAATGTAGCCTTACAAATCTTTTTAAAAAAATATTTTTAAAAATAGATATTTTTTAAAATAATTTTTATTTTACCCGTAAGTAGAGAATAAGGGGGAATGGCTATTGAACATTCCTTATTTTTAGAGTGATAGCAGACATTTACAATGGCTTGTGATATTTGGAAAAGAAGAAGATAAGAAAAAAGCAATTGTAAAAAGTTGTATATCTTGTTGTTAGGTCGATCGAGGCTCATTAAACAAAAGACCCACACGCCGAGCGATCTCAGTTTGACGTTGTTTACACTCCTGCAAATTGACTTTTCCTCACTCTATAAGGGTCTACGCGTGTTGTTTTTTTTTAATACTTTTTTTTTAATTCTCTCCTTCCCACCAAGTAATTAAAAATACCTTCCTCCCTACTCATGTCAGAGTATAACATCACTTACCTCCCCTCTAATGTCAGTGGTTGGGACGTGGTCGAGTCGCATGCCCGCTCGGCTTGCATACGAGTGTCACGGTTCGAATTGCCGTGAAGGCGGCGCTTTGTTCCTGGGGCCATGTGTGTCCGAATGGGTACCTGACACTAGTTATAGAAACAAAGGCGGTTAAGAATAGCGTGGTCTTTCTTAGAGGCCTGTGAACACTGTGTCATCTTCTGATCGGAACGCATAGTACGCAATGATCTTCTTCATAGAAGGAGCGACGGCATAGATAAGACAACACAAGTAAATATCAGCCGTCCATTCCCCCTCTCAGTAACTGGTAATAACATGACCATTCCTTACTCCCCCCTCCACCCCAAGGTGAGATCGCTCCACCTATTCGGCGATGCCCTGTATATAGTCGGCTTACAGCCATTTTAAAGCACGTGCATCACTGCATGACAATAGCAATGGTAATCGAAGCGCTTGAGTAAATCAAACCACGACAGTCAAACGACTTAGACTTAGAGCGCTCATCATTTAAGTGTTGGGCTTTGTTGCTTAAAGTTATTGGTTACATGAAATATGCGGCCTCAGAGGTGTAACTTGGAGGTGCGGAAGAGGGGCCGCAACGGGGGACCTCCGTCACCAAAATGGAAAATTCAGTATCTTCTAGTTATTTGGAGCTGACTGGCTCAAAGGAGTTGACACCATAAGCTGCCGCCTTGGGCGACACCATGAGCTGCCTCACTGGGTGACACCATGAGCTGTCTCACTGAGTGACACCATGAGCTGCCGCACTGGGTGACACCATGAGCTGCCACACTGGGTGACACCATGAGCTGCCGCACTGGGTGACACCATGAGCTGCCGCACTGGGTGACACCATGAGCTGCCACACTGGGTGACACCATGAGCTGTCGCACTGGGTGACACCATGAGCTGCCGCACTGTGTTACAGCAGGAGCTGCCACACTGCGTGACGCCATGAGTAGCCACACTTGGAGACACCATGAGCTGTTGCACTAGGTGTCACAAACCTTAGTGATCCAGTTGATGTAATATTAAGTTACGGCTTCACAGAGAAATCGTCCGTACCTTCATACGGATTCTTTTTAAAATCTATTAACGTAATAATTTTTTCAAGGAATAAACGTAATAAAATCTAGTCTCTTGTACAGCTTGAGCACATTTTTTTCAATGTAATGCCGGAAGAATCTCTTAGTTTCTTTATAAAATTAGTCTTAACTTAAATGTGTTGATAGTATTCTTAAAAAAATAAAATAACAAATAAAAATAATTCTTCTTTGATTGAGAATTTCGCTCATAATTTTTTTTACAGGCTTATGTGATACTCATGTCCTAATTTTTGATTGGTTACATAATTTAAATAGTTATTGCATTTTTTAATAATTATTTTGGAATCGAGGAAGCGTTCATTGATTTCATAATTAAAAAAGTAATCTCATTTATGCTTTATTGCTTTATTTAACCAACGTTATTCAGAAAACGTAACTTTTTAAAACTATATTTTAAATTTTTAAATCCTTTATATTAACTCGTGGTGTCTGCGGCCGGCCGACCGACCGACCTTGCTTGTTTGCTTGCTTGTCGCCAAAACTTTTGATCGATTTTTAACCCACTTGCTCGCAAGATAGCGAGCTGAAATTTTGCAGGCAGTTTCGTACCGATGATAAAAACAATGTATCAAAATTTCATATTGATCACATGTACCGTAATTAAATTATTGATTTTTTAGATTATTTTATTTATTCCTATGTATCATGCTATTTTTTGAGATAGAGCGTCGCGGTGCGTATTATATTGAACAACCTTTCTGTCGCGCAATAAGGTGCGTATTTTATTGACAGCTCTTTTTATAAACATATTCCTGATCGGTGCGCATTATATTAAACATGTTTTACGACACAACTGCAATTTTGTATTTCTGGATGGTCTGGCGCTGCGTATTATAATGAACATTCTTTTAAATTCTTCTCGTACATAAAGGATTTATAGTCAAAAACTTGGTTTTTTACGGGTTTTTCTTATTTTAAATGTATTATTATTTTTTATTTTTTATTTTTATATTTTGCTTTAGGTAGGCGTCGAGAGGAGATTAATTGAATTTCAGCCACAAAACCACAAGTTGTTAGGCCCTCAGGTGACTCATTTTGTTGCCTTTATGGCTGCATACAGGTAAGGGGGGGAAACGACTGAAACCAATAGTGAACAATTCAGCTTTGCTGTCATCAGAATTTAAACGGCGTTCGGCCCTGCTGTAAGCTAATTGATTCCTGCTGTAGACAGGTCCTACATTTATTGTGTCCTGCTGTAGAAATGTCCTACATTTATTGAGTCCTGCTTTAGACAGATTGAGTGCTGTTGTAGACAGATTGAGTCCTGCTGTAGACAGATTGAGTCCTGCTGTAGACAGATTGAGTCATGCTGTAGACAGATTTAGTCCTGCGGTAGACAGAATTAGTCTTTCTGTAGACAGATTGAGTCATGCTGTAGACTGATTGAGTCCTGTTGTAGACAGATAGAGTCCTGCTGTAGACAGATTGAGTCCTGCTGTAGACAGATTGATTCCTGTTGGAGACAGATTGAGTTCTGCTGTAGACAGGTCCTAAATTTGTTGAGTCCTGCTGTCGACTGAACTCGGAAAAAAAGGGTATGTTTTCATTATTTTGTAGAACATTTACCGAAACTTTGTTATTCTATTAGAAATGTGGTTACTGGTGTGATGTAAGAATTAAAACTTAATTTATTATTATATTTTTTCCTGTTTTTGTCTTATGAACATTGTGCATATGTTTATGTTTTACTCTAAATTCACAACATAAATAATCTCTTTTTGCCAAGCGCGCTAAATTGCTGCCATTTCCTTACACAAACTCAATAGTTATGTAACTCAACGATTCCCAATCTGTGGGTCACGCTTGTGGGCAACGAAGATTTTTCTGGGGGTCGCCAACTGTCGACTAAAAATATTCACTATAATGTAAATTTGCTCTATTTTGTAAAAACTTTCGTGAAAATGACTTATTTAAATTTCATTGGGTTCTCGGGTCACATGGCATATATAAAAAGGTTGGGAACCACTGATCTAACTGAACTATTCTGACCACCAATGTTCCCTTTCAGCTGCGCGGCCGCGCTGCAGTTTTATAAATACTTCGCAGCAGTTTAGAATTACTGCGCAGCAAATTTTGTTAAATTTTACTGAAAAAAAAGGATGCTGTGCAACTTTGGACACGAGTTTTGTTTACTTTGATCACGGTGCAAAGAACCTTAGAAGGAACATTGCTGACCATCCCACACAAACTTTACATCTTAAACTTGGGTTAAGTTTCCCAATAAGCAGATATGTGGTCAAGCATTCTAACCAGGTGGCGAAATCGTTTTCATTTTAAATTTTAGCTTAACAGTCTCCCAGGACGACGGCTAACGATAATTTGGTTTGAAATGTTCGTGCATTTATAAAGGAAAGGCTTAGAGGCTTATGGTAATCACAATCAAAGACCCATGCAGTTGGAAAAAAATCTAGAGACACCTCTGCTTTTAAAGATAATTTTTGAAATTTCAAAGTGTGACGAAGAAATAATTCGTACCGCGTAAAAGGTAATCTAGAGCTATTAAAATAATGTTTAATTGCTCGCCATTTTTATCTATAGAAATTTAATTAATTAATGAATTAATTTATTTTATTTTATTTTGAGGGCGGGTTGCACTCCGTTGCTAGAGCTTGTCTGACTGTGTTCTCCGGAGCGCCCCCTTTTATTTTCTTTACCTTTTCCTATGGACTATACATGTACATTAGATAAATGCAAAGATGTATTTTTAAATCCCTTATATTAACGTCACCGCCGTCTCTGTCGTCATCTCTCTCTCTCTCTCTGTCTTGGGCGGGCGGAAAAACAAAAGTAAAAAATGGCCCACTTCCCGTGATCCGATCGAGCTGAACATTTGGCACACGGACCCGTCTCACCTAACAATGCATCGTATCAAAATTTCAGATCGATCGAAAGTACCGTAATTAAATTTATGCATTTTGAGTTTATCCTTATATAACGTATGTATTTCAAATTCACTGTTTGGTATTGTTTTTTTTCCACGGGATTGTTCAGTCACGCGTTGACGCGACCCATCGAAGTACCGGCGTGCTTTTGTTTACATTTTGCGTGTCACGCTGAGCTCGGTCAAGCGATCGGTGACCAGACTTCCCAGGGTTATGAAGCAAATTTAAGTTAAGATAGATTCAGTCTGTAAATGTTTGCCGCGTTTGAAAATAATCAATACTGTTAGTTATGTCTCATATATAAGGGATTTATAGTCAAAACATTTTTTTACGGGTTTGTTTTAATATATCTGTTTAATGTCGATCGAAGCAAACGCCATTGCTAGCTGAATATTTAAAATGAACTTTCACGAGGTTTCTTTTGATTCAGAGCCCAGTATTTATTTTTGAGTTTGCACCGTCGTTTCTTTTAGTATTTTAATTTTACCCCCACCCTCCCCCACTTTTGTTTGTTTGTTTCCAACAGTCAAAAGTCTGGCGAAGCAGTGCTGAGTCAAGTCGTTACATTCAGACCTTCCTCACACTTATCGTGTCTTCAGAAATGTGGAGTACTAAACACATGATCCCACAAATGACCTTCCTGTTTTCTTTCTGTGAGTTAGTAGGAAAAAAAACAGATACATTTATTTTAAAAAGCTTAAGTACTTATTGAATTCTGTTAATCAGAGTAATAATGCATTTAAACACCGCATTATATAATTTGCATCATCACGGTGAAAGGCTGTATAAATTGCTCAAGCGGTATATAATAATTACTAAAACAGTGTGTCCATAGTGCATTGCTTTGCCACTTATAACTAATATTACCACTGCATTTAAAAGTTTAGCTTGGAATTTAACAACAATGAGTCCTATAAAGTGCTTTGCTACGGGGGTAACATAATAGATTCTTTTTAGGAATCATTTCTTTTTTAAAATT
This sequence comes from Ampullaceana balthica, assembly GCA_944989445.1. Taxonomy (NCBI): domain Eukaryota; kingdom Metazoa; phylum Mollusca; class Gastropoda; family Lymnaeidae; genus Ampullaceana; species Ampullaceana balthica. Next base: position 118,888 of record CALYLW010001264.1, on the reverse strand, counting down.
TAGCTATTGTTCCGATGGCAACAATGTTTTAGGCATTAATTTGAACAAAATTTCTAAACATTCATCAGATTTCACATTAGCATTATTAAAGTTTGGATTTTCAATCACGGATATATAGTGAAATCCTTGCTGAGTTAAAGATTGAAAGAACTCTATTATTTAGTCAACTAAATCATCTAACTCAACAATCATTACTTAGACACCTCAACATCAATGTGTTAGATAACTCAAATAAAACATTATAACAACTTGCCGTAGATATTAGTGTTATTCTCGACAGAAGACGCACATTTCTGTAGCTAGATAAGATATATAAGTCATTTGAATCATGATCTTTCTTTTCATTCAATAGCTTTGCACCTGGGACATTTCTACAGTTATTACCCGAAACGTGAGCCATGCCACCGTGTTTTTCTAAAATATACCACATCATAAATATATATAAAAATAAGTTATGTCATTCATCTGCCATAAAAATAGCTTTGATATGAATCATATCGCTGAATCGCAAAGGTTTGGGCTACATATTAAGCTTAAGTTACCTAAAAGCATGATTAACAGTGGCTATGATTGAGTTGGATTCATTTAAGTTTTGATCGGTGACCAGACATTTCACCTCTCCCACCCCCCACCCCCCCGGTTATACAGCAGGAGTTAAGGCAGATACAGTCTGTAAATGTTTGTTGCGTTTGAAAATAATCAATACTGTTAGTTATGTCTCATATATAAGGGATTTATAGTCAAAAACGTTGTTTTTACGGGTTTGTTGTTTTTAAATCCCTTATATTAATTTCACCGCCGTCTCTCTCTGTCGTTCTGTCGTCATCTCTGTCACTCTGTCTTGGGTGGGCGGAAAAACAAAAGTAAAAAATGACCCCACTTCCCGTGAAGCTATCGAGCTGCAATTTGGCACACGGACCCGTGTCACCTAACAATGCATCGTATCAAAGTTTCAGATCGATCGAACGTACCGTAATTAAATTTATGCAAATTTTGAGTTTATCCTAAAATAACATATGTAATTCAAATTCACTGTTTGTTATTGTTTTTTTTTCACGGGATTGTTCATTCAAGCGATGACGCGACCCATCGAAGTACCGGCGTGCTTTTGTTTACATTTTACGTGTCACGCTGAGCTCGGTCAAACGATCGGTGACCATACTTTTACCCTCTCCCCCCCCCCTCCCCAGGTTAATGAAGCAAAGTTGAGTTAAGACAGATTCAGTCTGTAAATGTTTGTTGCATTTGAAAATAATCAATACTGTTAGTTATGTCTCATATATAAGGGATTTATAGTCAAAAACTTTTGTTTTTACGGGTTTGTTTTATTAAATCCCTTATATTAACTTCACCGCCGTCTCTCTCTGTCGTTCTGTCGTCATCTCTCTCTGTCTGTCTTGGTCGGGCGGAAAAACAAAAGTAAAAAATTACCCATTTCCCGTGATCCAATCGAGCTGAAATTTGGCACATGGACCCGTCTCACCTAACAATGCATCGTATCCAAATTTTTTAGATCAATCGAACGTACCGTAATTAAATTAATGCATTTTTAGTTTATCCTTATATAACGTATGTAATTCAAATTCACGGTTTGTTAATGTTTTTGTTTTCACGTGAGATCTCAGTTCGCGCGTTGACGCGACCCATAGAAGTACCGGCGTGTTTTTGTTTACATTTTACCTGTCATGCTGAGCTCGGTTCCCCCCCCCCTAGGGTTATGAAGCAAAGTTGAGTTAAGACAGATTCAGCCTGTAAATGTTTGTCGCGTTTGAAAATAATCAATACTATTTGTTATGTCTCATATATAAGGGATTTATAGTCAAAAACTTTGTTTTATTTACTTTCGTGTTTTCCGCTGGACCATGCGATCACGACAAACAGACAAGACTGTGAAGTTAATATAATGGATTTAAAAATTACAATGAAATAACATTTTTTTACATTTGGAACATCGTGCATGAAAGCATATTCTTATTTATTAAATGATAATTTACACACATACAATTTGACGATGCTTCAAAAAATCCGCCATTTTGTTGACTTTTGAAAGCAGCTACGGACGATACTTCCGTAAAAAAAAATTACATCCCGATGGGCGTGCATCGCCGTGGTTCACTGAGCAAATGTCGCCATGCACACTATGTTTTCCTTTGTTTTAAATCAAAAGATTCTGCCGTATACGGTAGTGTCAAAATTCCTGAACCAGTGTAACGACAGCCTTATAAAGTTTTTTTTAAAGTTTAAATAGAAATATCAGAAGAGCTAAGAATTTATGTTTTAAATAATGCAGCATGGATCTTATTACTAACTGAAACAAATCTTTTTTAAGGACTTGTTGATTTCTAAATATTAATAGACAAAATAATTTGCAGGCTCTGCCAGTATCCTCAGGAGTGTACCACCTATAGGGGCAGACAAGATTATTAAAGAACAAATAACTTTTCAGTGTGTGATAAATGAAACAAACATTGAAGAAGTGAAAATGCTCCGAATCACAGAAGATACGTTAACTGAAACAGTGATTGCTTCATTTTACGCAAAATATGCCACGTATAAGAAAAATATAGTAAGTTCAATTTTTTTAAAAATAATTTTGCTTAATTTTTATTTATAGCTGTAGTAAATTATGTCAATTTTTTCTTTCCTTTTTTCAGATGTGTTCACGCAACCGTTGCTAATCATATTATGTAAATTATACGTTTATTTTTATGGCAACTTTCAAGTTATTTTACCCCATTGTTAAAGCCAACAGCAATAAAAAATCTATCTATTAGCTCAGTGATTAGTCAAACATGTGTAAAAAGGGGACTATTATAGGTAATACGGACTCATTGGATACATATTAAGTCTGCAAGATATTTTATAAATCCGTCATGTGCAAGTGTTAGTTTTGAAGACCGGTTCTTTCAAGAAAACGCAATTATAAATTTGATATCTATGTACATTTCTTATCTACTCTTATGCAAAGACACCAAACTCCTCCCCACTTTTATTAATATTGACATCAGTGACAATAATCTTACTCCACATGACGTAGCTGCATGTATTTAGAGTTGATGCTTTAAAAACGTATCTAACGTTCTTATTTATGCCTGATAGTATCAGGCCAATTTAACGGTAAACTATTTCATTCAGTGTGCACATTAACTAAGTGGTACTATCTTTTTTGAGACGTTAGGGTGCATTTAACATAACTACTTTGGAATCTCAGGTTCCTTACATCATTGGATCCAAGACTTCCTTTTGGGCAGGGAGAAAACTGTAATAATTAATGGATCTAAATCTGCACCAATAAAGGTTAACCCAGGAACTGTGCTAGGTCCCTTACTCTTTTTAATTTATATAAATGATTTACCCAACAACATCTCAACAGGAACAAAAGTTAGATTATTTGCTGATGATTGTATAATCTATAGAACAATTAAATCAGAACAAGATAGCAAAATTTTACAAAAAGACCTAGATGAATTGATAAAATGGGAAACTAACTGGGGTATGAGTTTCCACCCAGAAAAGTGTCAACTGTTAAGAGTAACAAAGAAAAATAAACAAATAAATTCAAAATATTTCATTCATGGAAAGGAACTAACCCAAACTAAAGATGCAAAATACTTAGGAGTCTTAATAAATGAGAAATTATCATGGAATCCCAATGTCAATGAAGTTATTAAAAAATAAAACAACACCTTAGGCTTTATAAAAAGAAACCTTTACAAATGTAATAAAGATATATAACTAAAATGCTATCTCACTTTGGTGAGACCTGTACTAGAATATGCATCTTCTGTATGGGACCCATCCACCAAAGAAAACATTGATAAACTAGAACAAATCAAAAAAAGAGCTGCCAGATTCATTACTGGAGAATATTCAAAACTGACTAGAATAACACCATTAGTTAAATCATTAAACCTTGAAACACTAGAGGATAGAAGAACCAAGAGTAAAGTAGTAATCATACATAAAGCAATTAACTCTAATTTAGAAATACAACACAAAGATAACTAATACAACCCTCAGATAGACATAAGGATAAAAACACCTTTCTTATTCCGTATGCAAGAACAAACTCATACACATTTTCGTTCTTCCCGTCCGGAATTCGGGCGTGGAATGGGTTGCCTGAAGAAACCCAGAAAGCCAACACTTTATCAACATTTAAAACTCTAATAAGAATGCAGGACTAAACACAAACCATAGATAAGCGTAGGACGCAATAATCTTCTGTATAGAAGGAGCTTCTGAAAAAGATAAGATAAGATAGGGTGAGTCAGATATAATTATGGACTATGATCAATTTATAATTCATACAAGTGCTGGTACTCACTACTAACGTAGTGATACAGTTTTTATCTTTTTAAATCCTTTATATTAACTCGTGGTGTCTGCGGCGGACCTTGCTTGCTTGCTTGCTTGTCGCCAAAACTTTTGATCGATTTTTAACCCACTTGCTCGCAAGATAGCGAGCTGATATTTTGCAGGCAGTTTCGTACCGATGATAAAAACAATGTATCAAAATTTCAGATCGATCGCATGTACCGTAATTAAATTATTCATTTTTTAGATTATTTTATTTATTGCTATGTATCATGCTATTTTTTGAGATAGAGCGTCGCGGTGCGTATTATATTGAACAACCTTTCTGTCGCGCAATAAGGTGCGTATTTTATTGACAACTCTTTTTATAAACATATTCCTGATCGGTGCGCATTATATTAAACACGTTTTACGACACAACTGCAATTTTGTATTTCTGGATTGTCTGGCGCTGCGTATTATAATGAACATTCTTTTAATTACTTCTCGTACATAAAGGATTTATAGTCAAAAACTTCGTTTTTTACGGGTTTTTCTTATTATTAGTAAGATACTACTGATATAGAAGTAATCGTACATACAAAAATTGAGACTACACTATTTCTCGAAGAACTGAACTGAAAAGAGAATTAAACTAGAGACCTCTGTATTCTATAACAATTATTGCTGATGTTAATTTAGGTTAAATGTATAATTCCAGTTAATTTTCTTTAAAGTTAATTTTTGTCGATTTTATTGCAAAATTTGGTGCAGTGCACGATGTGGTTTTATTGAACCTTGTGGTTTTATTGCACGATGTGACGTATTGCACGATATGGTGTATTGCACAAGGTATTTATTGCACAATATATTGTGTTTAGCAGAGGATTTTGTTTTGCACAATGTGTTGTAAAATAAAAGTTTAGTTTGAGCATCAATGAAATTTGCAGAAAATCAACAATGCATTTGAACATTAGACACGTTGTAAAAAAAATATGGTAATATATAGTGAAGGAAAATAGTTATTTACATTTTTTTAGTAGATTTGTTTTCCCTACTGCATACAATACGGGTAAAAACTTGTTCAAAAGAGACTTTATAGTTAAATAAAATAATATTTGAGCTACAAAAGTGATATAAACAAATTGGTATTAATTAGCCATCCCCAAGAAATATCGTTGATTAATAAGCAGTTGTATGTAGCAGCTTTCAAGCGGTTATATCTCATCATTAAAGCATTTAAATAACATATAGAACAGAGTTCCGCGGTCTCTAAAAGTAACCTGTATTAGCACACTAGACAACCCCCCCCCTGTAAAAACAACGTTTTCGACTATAAATCCCTTATATAAGAGACATAACTCGTGAATGTACATTCTCTTTTGGGTCGAGCCGTTAAGCTCTTAGGACCCGGTTCATTTTATCGCATGCGAGCCTCATCAAGCGGGCATCGCCATAGAGGTACTGCTCTGCAGGTGCCGTGACTTCTCCCTCCAAAGACCCGCACATCTCGGGGCACTCTTCGGGTACGTGGGCCACCGTCTCCTCTGGGTGGCCACACAGCCGACAGGCCAGTTCCCTTCTAGTGTTGAACTTGTACAGGTAGCTTCGTATGGGACAATGTTCAGTTCTCATTCTAAGAGACATAGCTAAAAGAATTGATTGTGTTCAATATAATACGCACCGCGCGACAAACATTTACAGACTGAACTTGACTGAACACTCCGTGCTGTAAAACACGGGGATGTGGTCATCGAGGGCTGGAGTGAACCTCCAGTGACCCGTGAAGGTCAAATATAGCAGACAGCGACTTGCTACATAGACATACATAGATATAAACTAAAAAGCCATAATTTAATTACGGTACATTTGATCGATCTGAAATTTTGATACAATGCATTGTTAGGTGACATAAGATATATGTGCAAAATTTCAGCTCGATGGGATCACGGAAATGGGTCATTTTTTACTTTTGCTGTTCTGTCCGTCCGACCACGACAAGACGGTTAAGTTAAGATAAGGGATTTAAAAACGATATAGATACTCCTACACTGAAATGGATTCATAAAAGGCAACGAAAGAAGGCAATTTTGGGAACATCACAATTTTCAACATTTCTGGCAGATATATGTATCCTTTCATGAGAAAATTTTGAAAAATGAAGTTTACGTTTGTGTACAGAAATTGTGAACAATGTCTTTTTGTTTTTCAGAACATCCCCATGGGTAGGAATTGGCTGATCGATCTCGAAGTACTAACCGTAGCGAGCATCATTACATTGACTATCAATGACTTTGACTGTCAGGATACTGGTCAATATGTGTGCAGTGTCCAGTTACAAAATAGTGAAGAGGGTAGTCACAAAGTCATCAAAGCAAAGAACCTGACCTGCTCCAACGGCGGTAAGTTGGATAAAATAGTGATCCGTGTATATGTGTCGCTTGGTCTATTCTTATATGTGGAATCGTCTTTAAAATGTTGGCATATGAACCGAGACTTCTTGCAGGTAATGAAATGAATTTTTTATAATCGATATAATGAAATAAGCTAAAAGTTTATCCATTCACAAATTAAACTGCAAAACATGCCAAGCCAACCATATCTGATTGCATCCTTCTTTGTTAAGTTTATTTACTTTTTATTTATCTTTTTATTCATTTTTTTAAAATTTAAGCATTTGAAAAATGTTTATATTGTTAAGTGTATTTTTATATTTTGTAATTTTTAAATCCCCTTATATTAACTTCACCGTCTTGTTTTATGTCTGTCTGTCGTGGTGCCGCCCGCAGAAAAGCAAAAGTAAAAAATAAAACAAACCCGTAAAAACAAAGTTTTTGACTATAAATCCCTCATATATGAGACATAACTAACAGTATTTTCAAACTCTTAACTCAACTTTGCTTCATAACCCTAGGGGGGGGGACTGAGCTCAGCATGACACGTAAAATGTAAACAAAAGCACGCGGTACTTCGATCGGTCGTGTCAACTCAAACATTCACGTTGGAAAGAAACAATAACAAACCGTGAATTTGAATTACATACCTCATATAAGGATAAACTAAAAATTTATTAATTTAATTACGGTACGATCGATAGATCTGAAATTTTGATATGATTCATTGTTATGTGAGACGGGTCCGTGTGCCAAATTTCAGCTCGATCGGATAACTGGAAAAGGGTCATTTTCGACTTTTGTTTTTCCGCCCGCCCGCCCATGAGATGATGAGATGACGACAGAGATGACCGGCCGCGAAGTTAATATAAGGGATTTAATTAAAAAAAACGTCAAAACAAAGTTTTTGACTATAAATCCCTTATATATGAGACATAACTAACAGTATTGATTATTTTCAAACATTTACAGACTGAATCAGTCTTAACTCAAGTTTGCTTCATAACCCAGGGGGGGGGGAGGGTTAGAGGGGAAAAGTCTGGTCACCGATTCGCTTGACCGAGCTCAGCGTGACACGTAAAATGTAAACAAAAGTGCCCCGGCGTTTCGACGGGTCGCCTCAACGCGTCAACTCAAACTTTCACGTGGGAAAAAAACAATAACAAACCGTGAATTTGAATTACATACCTCATATAAGGATAAACTAAAAATGCATTAATTTAATTACGGTACGTTCGATCAATCTGAAATTTTATGCATTGTTAGGTTAGACGGGTCCGTGTGCCAAATTTCAGCTCGATCGGATCACGGGAAGTGGGTCATTTTTGACTTTTGTTTTTCCGCCCGCCCGCCCATGAGATGATGAGATGACGACATAGATGACCGGCCGCGATGTTAATATGAGGGATTTAAAAATACCCACTTCTCGTGTTCCTATCGACGTGAAATTTTGCACATAGACTTTTGTCACCTAACAATGTTCAGTTGATTTCAGAAGCAGTGTACGCTTTGTGTGGAGTCTCCTTCGTTTTCATTTTGAAATAATTTTTCTTTTATGATTTTTTTAATTAACTTCAGTGACTTGACACCAAACTTTATGTTCCACTTTTTCACAGAGACATCAACAGATCCTAATTCGACATCGACACACGTGACAGGGACAGATCCTACGTCAACATCGACACACGTGACAAGGACCAATGCTACGTCCACATCGACACACGTGACAAGGACAGATACTATGTCGACACACGTGACAGGGACAGATCCTACGCCGACATCGACACACGTGACAGGGACAGATCCTACGTCAACATCGACACACGTGACAGGGACAGATCCTACGTCAACATCGACACACGTGACAGGGACAGATCCTACGTCGACATCGATACACGTGCCAGGGACAGATCCTACGTCGACACCGATACACGTGACAGGGACAGATCCTACGTCAACATCGATACACGTGACAGGGACAGATCCTACGTCAACATCGACACACGTGACAGGGACAGATCCTACGTCGACATCGACACACGTGACAGGGACAGATCCTACGTCGACATCGATACACGTGACAGGGACAGATCCTGCGTCGACATCGACACACGTGACAGGGACAGATCCTACGTCGACATCAATACACGTGACAGGGACAGTTCCTACGTCGACATGGATACACGTGACAGGGACAGATCCTACGTCAACACACGTGACAGGGGCAGCTCCCAGCTGGACACACCTCACGGGGCTGCCACGACAACAGACATCGGATGCTGCTACCGGGATTGAGTTGTCCAATCCGGCCATGTCCATTTACTCTAAACCCAACAAGGAAATGTCCACTGGAAGGACCATGGCAGCCAGTAAATTGACCACGCCCACCGATGCAGGCCAAGGGAAAGATGTGAGAAATCTTGGCCTTGGCCTTGGTCTTTTCTTCGGCCTCGCTGTCGTAATAGGACTTCTTACCGCAGGATTTCTAAAGCGACGTCGGATTTTCTCAAAAAGACGTAAGTGCTTTTTTAAAAATTTAAAACAAATCAAAGAAAACTTTAACCTTGATAACTGTATGACCCCTGACCCCAGTTGCAGCTCTTTACCCCGTGTGATTACCAAAATACTATCAAAGTTTGTTTTTTATTACCGTATTGACTAAAAGTAACACTACCCAGGATTGCATGCAGGGCCGGCCTAAGGGAATTGGAGGTCCTAGGCGAAGTTAATTTGGTGGCACCAAATGTAATAGAAAAATAAAAAAATAATAATATGGAAAGATGTTTGTGCGAGGCCCCCACTAATGATGAGATTAATCGGAGACCCTAGACGGCTGCCTAGTTTGCCTATGTCTAAAGCCGGTCCTGCTGCATGGACCTACTACGTTCATCAGTCACTGAATTAAAATAACACAACCATAGTTGAAAAAAATTTCCGTTATCTATGTCTCAATTATTTTTTGAAGAAAAATACGTAAATTCAAAACTAGTGGTTGAAGCAAACGAATGCGAAAAAAAGCCACATTTTGAAGATTCGGTGTAAAATAAAAGCCATCCTGGCAACCATAAAAGCCACCTACTTCTATTAGGTCCCCTGACCATATTTCTATTTCTTCCTACCCCACGTTTTCTACCCGGACACCTTTATTGGACGACTGCTAAACAGTATGGCGTTTTAATTAATTTTTTTTAAATTTATTATTTCACTTGACATTACTCTCTATCGCTGTAATTATCGTCATTATTAATATTATTATTACATTGTGCTGTATTTCTAAATTATAATTAATTGCTTTATGGCTAATTACTACTTTGCTCTTGGTTCTTCTATCCTCTAGTGTTTCAAGGTTTAATGATTTAACTAATGGTGTTATTCTTGTCAGTTTTGTATATTCTCCAGCAATGAATCTGGCAGCTCTTTTTTTAAAATGTGTTTTTGTTTATCAATGTTTTCTTTGGTGGATGGGTCCCATACAGAAGATGCATATTCTAGTACAGGTCTCACCAAAGTGAGGTAGCATTTTAGTTTATATCTCTATTAGATTTTTAATAGTTTCTTTTTATAAAGCCTAAGGTTTTGTTTTATTTTTTAATAACTTCATTGACATTGGGATTCCATGGTGGTTTCTCATTTATTATGACTCCTAAGTATTTTGCATCTTTAGTTTGGGTCAGTTCTTTTCCATGAATGAGACATTTTGAATTTATTTATTTCTTTTAATTTTTTACTTTTAACAGTTGACACTTTTCTGGGTGGAAACTCATACTCCAGTTAGTTTCCTATTTTATCAATTCCTCTAGGTCTTTTGTAAGTAGGCCTGTCAACGGGTACCCGGGACCCGGGTACCCGTTGCCTTGTGATTACCCGGGTAATAAAATTCCACCCGGGTACCCTTGAAAATGTATCATCAATATCTATATTAACGAAGGCCAAACTTCGGCTCGCATGAGGCTTTTTTTGTGTTTACTTTGCGGCTCGCAAAACAATTTATCAAATGAACATTTTAAAAAAAAATATATGCTGTGAAACAAATCTAAGGAGAAATATCTGTCAACGGGAAATAAACGGGAAATAAAATACGGTCTTCAAAAACTACTATTTTGATACATCTTTTTTTTCTCTGAAAATTAAACAGAAATCGCAAACACAAAAAGGTTTTGGTTTTTTGATTGAATCATATAAGGATAACAAATCTCCCCTGCCAAAAATAAGGATGGACTGCATAGAGATGAAAGAGGCCGTGTTTGTTGTTGTTAATGAAAACACCCATGCTTTGATACTAACTTTGAAATATGCCTACATTTGGTTAATTATATATTCTGTATCTACCCTCTCCCCTCCCTCCACTCCTAAAACCGCACCCTCTCCATTCACTTGTGTTACTTGTGTTCATTAACACGTGTTGACCTAGAAGGACTGAGGTTAATAATGCGTACAAGGTCGTCAGTTTTTAAAGTTAATAAATGAAATAGTTACTAACAGTGTAAGATGGGTAAGTCATAGGCCGCAGGATGGACTGTATAGAGATGAAAGAGGCCGTGTTTGGTTTTGTTAATAAAAACATCCCTGCTTTGACACTAACTTTGCTTTCAAATACGGGGTTTCCAATTGTTGATGTTGTTTATCTACCCCCCCTCCTCCCCCTCCAGGAGGGGGACAAGCATTTGTAAAGAGGGGGAGGGTTGTGTTTAAGAATGTGACGTCACATCAAAACGCGGAACTTAAAATAAAAGTTCCACTTAAATATTTGATTGCTTATAATTTATTTAATGATGTTTTACGTATATTTACGCGTGTATCGATTTTAGAGTTCAGCATTAAATACAAACTTAAATGACAATATAATAAAGTTATTTGACACATGCTCATTTTCAAAATGGAAGTACGGCTTTTATGGGGGGGGGGCAAAAATTTGTGACGTCATATTGGAGGGGGTCTAAGTTTTTGTGACGACGTGTGACGAGGGGGGGGGGTAAAAATCGGCACAATTCGCGTGACGTCATTTATGTGTGCCGGCCGCGTGGCTACTGTGTGAAATGAGGTGCATGGAAGGTTGTTAGGTAGCATTGTATAGCGGTCATGACGGGGAAAATTATGCGATGTTTCGATCGGGTAACCCGGGTACCCGTTCGAAATTTGGACTGGTACCCGGGCAGCATTTTCCAACAATATTGACAGCCCTATTTGTAAGATTTTGCTATCTTGTTCTTATTTAATTGTTCTATGCATTATAAAATCATCAGCAAATAATCTAACTTTTGTCCCTGTTGAGATGTTGCTGGGTAAATCATTTATATAAAATAAAAAGAGTAAGGGACCTAGCACAGTTCCTTGTGGAACTCCTGAGTTATCCGTTATTGGTGCTGATTTAGATACATTCATTATTAAAGTTTTTAAAATCAATCCTCAGCGTAGGAGAAAATATTTTCATCGAACTTAAAATAAACTCTCCCTTATCCTGTAAAATAATATCTACCCCAAAATAAATCCGCCCCCTTCAAACTTTCAATACAATAAAAAATGATCAATAAAAACACAAGAATGGTAACAGTCTTACATGTTTACTTTAATACTGTTTATGGTTGTAGCATAAGTAGAGAGTTAAGAGGAGGCAAGTACTACACCAGTGATGGCGAACCTTTTTTGGTCCGCGTGCCCAAAATTCAATTAAAACCTACAACACAAAGTGCCTGCAAAGTGGTTTGATGAAGGAAGTAATCGCGTGCCGACTGATGAGTCTCCGCGTGCCGTCTGTGGCACGCGTGGCATAGATTCGCCATCACTGTACTATAGCGTTGGACACCTCGTAAGGGGCATGACAAATATTGTTAAAAACTGCCTATTTATTTGATTTTGCTTTAATTTTTAACAGTGTGTTCACCCAAAATTAAAGTGCAACACTGTGTTGTATTACTCATCACTTGTATACAAAGGCATTTGTTTTGTATATAAAGTCAGAGTTTTTTTGTGGAAAAGACATTAGTTGTTGGTGCTATTCTTAGATACGGTAAAGCGACATAATTTCCATGTATTCAGGACAAATCCGCAGTGGAATTCGGGAATTAGCGACGGCTTCTCTAAAAGTAATCTCATTAAAGGCTCCGTTCACCAATACTTTTACTATTAAAAAGTCAACTTTAAAATTTTATAATTTTACAAACCTTGGCTACTTGGATTTTAAAATTTTTCTGCTGTAAATTTTCTAAAGGCTGCCGGTAAACGACCTAAAAAATATTTTTGAGTTATTTTACGCACACATAGATATTGCAAATTTCATTTAAGTCCTTACCACAGATGCTACTCACAAAAGTAAAGATTGAATTACATGTTCAGAGACATAAATGTGACGTCACGTTGTCGTATTATTTCATAATGCGTGTTTTTTTTTCATTTGTCTGTACTTTTTTACAATAACTCTGGACAATTTGCCACTGGTAAAAACTTGCCTCTCCGTTTTCCCACCCCTTTGCCCTCAACTTATTCCGCACCTGACTAGGCTTATGATTGTTGAATGTCCAAAAAGCATACACAGATGCATGTAGCACAAATACAAAATAAATTGTGAGTCATAAACGTTAATAAAACATGTATTAATAAATTCAAATAACTAAGGGGAGATTTTATTTTAACATTGGAGGATTTATTTTAAAACAGTCTCCGGTGACTCCGGTGGAGACTTTATCTTTTTTAGGGGAGACTTTATTTTGTGGTACCGCCTCCACATAATTATTTTTACTTCATGCAATGTGGCACTCTTTGCAAAAAGTCTGGATACTCCTGCAGTAAGAGGTGGGGGGCAACTATATTGGGGACGACGCGTGGCGTGTTACGCGTGGCTTGTGACGCTTGGCGTGTGACACGGGACGAGGTGGGGCAAAGTTAACGGAATTGTTACATTATCGTGCGATCTGAGAGCTTAGCCATGCCCTCAAAAACGAGATATTTTATTAAAAACTTCACCCCCTCATTCTCTCCCCTGGTTCTTCTTCCAGTATAAACCTATAAATAGCTCATGTAAAGCCCACCTCCTATATCCACGAATAGCCGAAGTCATGCTCAGGTTTATATATTTAAGAGGCAATATTTCAATTAATATAAAAAAAAATTTTAAACGGATTTCACAGTGACGCTTCGAATTTAACGAATAGAATGGTGAAGAGATTTAAGCAAACATTTATCATTTTCAGACCAATGGACTTTGCCTCAGACTATACCATTGACTGCCCGAATGCCACTGTCAAAGGAATTAATCCTACGTGGCATGGAGATTGTGGAACGGAAAGGTAAATAAAGTGATCTCTTATTCGTGTGTATTTTTTGAAATGCAGTAGGGGAAATAATCTTGTCAGAATATCTATAGCCATCTTCCAAAAACGGTGTTCCATTTTATTATTTAAAACATTTCCAAAGTCAAAAAGAAAGTTATTTCAAATAAGAGTAGCAGACTGTAGTAGAGAGTGTGTAGTGATGATGATGCGATGGTGAGACTGTAATGCTGAGACTGTGCAAGTGAGACTGTAGTAGTGAGACAGCAGTTCTGACAGTGCGATGATAAGACTGTTTTAGGGAAACTATAGTGCTTAGGACTGACTTAAGTTAGGATAGACTTTATGTGTAAGTTAAGATTGACTTAATGTGTAAGTTAGGATTGACTTTATGTGTTAGTTAGGATTGACTTTATGTGCAAGTTAGGATTGACTTTATGTGTAAGTTAGGATTGACTTTATGTGTAAGTTAGATTGACTTTATGCGGGAGTTAAGATGGACTTAGTGATTGTTCAATGAATTAATATCATATGGATACAGATAGGATTTGAGCCTTATCGCAATTCCCCAAGTCTATTACCTAGATCAAGACATTGATGACGTGTCCTTGACCTATAGATGTAGGGGTTATATATTCCCCTCAAGACATTGATGACTTGTCATTGACCTATAGAAGGAAGGGTTATATATATTCACCTCAAGACATTGTAGATGTGTCCTTGACCTATAGATGGAAGGGCTATATACTCCCCGTGTGCCTGATACAAGGCTTACAAAGTCACTATACCATAAGTGTGATGCTTATTATATCGAGTAAGGGTCGCCAAATTTCATAGTATGTTCCCTTGCGCAAAATTTCGAAGCTACGCCTCTGGCAACACGGCTATTATTTGCGTACAATGTTTGACTCCAAAGGGAAATCACTTCAGATTTGTTTTTCTTTTTCCTGCTTTTTGTAATGACCTCCCTTCCCTCGAGTGTTCAGACAGATAAGCTAACGTTTAAAGTTGACTAAACATATTCCCTCGGAGCAATGGATTTACTCGGGTTAGATCTTCACTGTTTGGTATGGACACGTCTTGACCAAAATAAAACCTCTTACTAAATGAAATTATTCAAGCCGAAATTCTTAGCTTCCTCTCGCCTGTGTTATGCGTTGTTTTGTTGTTCTTTCACAGGCCTGGAACAAGAAGGTATCTACAGGCTGGGATGTTCCCACCGTCAGCTGTTGAGAAGCCTGAGTATGATTGCCGAAGGTAAAATTGCTTATGTTGTGGTTGCTTGGAAACAATGTTCCCTCTAAAGCTCGTTGGTCTGTTGTTCAGAATAAGAAACACGTGTGCAAAGTTGCACATTTTGTGTGTGCAGAATGTTACAGCCCACGAACACAGATAGTATATTCTGCTTATCGAAATTTGCTGCGCGGTAATTCTAAACTGCTGCGTCGGTCAGATTATCTTAGAGGTCGCACAGCCACGCATCTAAAAGGGAACATTGGATGTAAACCGCCATCAATATATAATAATTTAGAAGTTTAAAAAAATTGATACGCAATAGCTATACGTGTTTGTAATAATTTTTTGCGCAAATGATTATTGCTGAAAAGCTTGGAGATTTTTTTGAATTTACATTTTTACTTACCTGTTAAACAAAAAGTTTTTTGTTTTTTTTTAAATTATAAAAATCTCACTATTAACAATATTTTTATCAACTTTTTGTATTGGCTAATATTTGTATTGGCTAATATTTGTATTGGCTAATATTTGTATTGGCTAATACTTGTATTGGCTAATATTTGTATTGGCTACTATTTGTATTGGCTAATATTTATATTGGCTAATCCTCAGAAAAAGACAGTATCGACATTCTCCCAGTAACTGTTGTTGCAAGTGTGGTAAAATTTTGCATTAGAAATTTTCCTGGAAATCTGATACCAGAAAATACTGTGAGAGAGATTATACAAGCTGCTGGTAGGATAATTACGATATTAGCTGTTTCGTAGGTTTTTTCTGTGATTTTCAAACTCACTCCCATTTTTATAAAATGTCAAGTTACTCGCAAGACACTATAATAACGCCAGACATTAAGATACTCGACAGACATGAAGATACTCGCCAGGCAATAGGATAATCGCCTGACATTAAAATACTCGAATGATTATAGGATACTCGCCACACAATAGGATACTCGCAAGAATTTAAGATACTCGAAAGACAATTGGATACTCTCCATGCACTAAGATACTCGCCATACACTAAGATAATCGCCATACACTAAGATACTCGACAGATAATAGGATACTCGCCAGACATTAATATACTCGCAATACATTAAGATACTCGACAGACAATAGGATACTCACCAGACACTAATATACTCGCCATACACTAAGATACTCGCCTTACACTAAGATACTCGATAGGCAATAGGATAATCGCCATACACTAAGATACTTGCCATACACTAAGATACTTGCCATACACTAAGATACTTGCCATACACTAAGATACTTGCCATACACTAAGATACTTGCCATACACTAAGATACTTGCCATACACTAAGATACTTGCCATACACTAAGATACTTGCCATACACTAAGATACTTGCCATACACTAAGATACTTACCATACACTAAGATACTTGCCATACACTAAGATACTTACCATACACTAAGATACTTGCCATACACTAAGATACTTGCCATACACTAAGATACTTGCCATACACTAAGATACTCGTCAGACACTAAGATACTTACCAGACACTAAAATACTCAGCTTGTCTTAGATTCTTAATTCAGTCTAATTCAGTATTAACATTTTATTTCACTCAAAAGTTTTCTCTAAATATCAAACCTCACTGGCATTAGCTTTGTACTCTCCAAGACAATTTACAACTAGGAATTTCATTAGTGTTTATGCCAATAGCCATTTAATAGATTGTATTCGTGCTACAGAGATCTCAGATGTACGCGATCGGGTTGCCAAAATGAAAAAGTCTCTAGAAAAATGTCCACACCAGGATATCATCAAGGCGGTGTTCAGCCACCTGAAGACGTAAGTGAATTCATATAAACTTATAACGTAAACATTGGTTTGAGATTACGTTAAGGCGACAGACATTACGCAAACATTTAGTTTAAATTGTCTCCTTTTCTCTCTCTCTCTCTCTCTCTCTCTCTCTCTCTCTCTCTCTCTCTCTCTCTCTCTCTCTCTCTCCTCCAATATCGCTCTCTATGCCTCTCTCTCACCTTCTCCCTTTCTCTATTCCCATATCTCTCAACATCTCTTTCTTTCACTTTTTCTCTCTCACTCTCTCTTTTCCTTTCTCTATATCTCCCTTTCTCTCTACCTTTCTACCTTTTTGTTTCTCTCTGACTGTCATACTGCCTTTATAAATACATTGATTGTAATTTTGTACAAGTTATTTTTTTTTAAATCTTAATTCATTTTTTTGAGGATGAGTGATAACAGCAGAGTGAACAAGATGACTGCCCATTGTTTTGGGGTGATCTTTGGGCCCACGCTACTAGCTACGCCTTTGCCTCATGCATGCACTTTGGAGAGCACGCCAGAAGCTATACAAGTTGCGATGCGGGAAGCAAGTCTGAAAACTGCTGCAATAAAAGTATTGTTGGAGTGTTATTGAAGATGTTTCTAGACTCTTCCCTGTGCTGTGAAGAGAAACAAATCAAAATTGTTTTTAATGTTAGTCATTACCAAGTTATTGTATCTTTCTTAGTCATAAGACTAGGGTGGTGCAGGCATCAAAAGACTAGAGTGATTCAGTCATCTTCAAGAAGATCTCGAAAATTTTCAGTTTGGGTTGAAGATTCTAATGTTGTTAGCATTCATATTTTGGTTTGTTTAATCTACAAGATGTTTAGCCAAATCTTGTTCAGGGCTACGGGTGGAAAATATGTGTGTGTGGAGGGAGAAGCGAGGAGGAGGGGGAGAAAGGGAAAAGAATATCAAGATCTGCATTCCCAGTCAAATGGCATAAAAAGTTCCATCTTGCTTGTAAGGCAAAGTTACATATTGCTTGTGTAGTAAAGTTCCATCTTGCTGTATGATAAAGTTCCATCTTGCTTGTATAGTAAAGTTCCATATTGCTTGTATAGTGAAGTTCCATCTTGCTGTATGATAAAGTTCCATCTTGCTTGTATAGTAAAGTTCCATCCTGCTGTATGATAAAGTTCCATCTTGCTGTATGATAAAGTTCCATCTTGCTTGTATAGTAAAGTTCCATCTTGCTTGTATAGTAAAGTTCCATCTTGCTTGTATAGGAAAGTTCCATCTTGCTTGAATGGTAAAGTTCCGTTTTTATAGTATGGTAAAGTTCCATCTTGCTGTATCTTAGTGTTCCATTTTGCTTGTAGGGTCAAGTACCACCTTGCTTGTATCGTAAAGTTCCATCTTGCTTGAATGGTAAAGTTCTATCTTACTTGCATGGTAAAGTTTCATCTTACTTGTATGCTAAAGTTCCATCTTGCTTAAATGGTAAAGCTCTACCTTTTATTTATCAGACACAACTTTGACTACTGGTCACTGGATGAACTCTCTAGTGAATCATGTGAATATCATAAATAAATTGAGCAGAAATATAAGACATCAGATTTGTGTAATATTGAATGGGTGAAAAGCTGAACTCAATGGTTAATCTTTGTTTATTCAATGTTTTAATTTGTCCTGCATTTGATCATAGTCGTATTGTTGCGGTCGAAATATTAATTAAAGCAAACAAGAAGTGCTTAGATTTAAAGTTTTTTCTTGAACTCCTAGGAACTTAGTTCTCTTTGTTTTATTGAAGTGGCACTGATGCAGTAACTGAAATCAAAGTTTCACTGACTCTTCACAACGTTATGATAGTCAGAAGGTTTGCTTAGTAATGGAATGATGAACGCAGAGATGATTTCTGTTGGCTGTTATGTGTACGGTGAAATGTCTAAATACTTGTGAATGATGTGAGTAAATAAACTTTGAACAGTGTAAAATATTAACACTTGTCAATGATGTTAAACTTATAGGCATAATGTAAAATATGTCTAATATTTTTTAATGAGATAAATCAGCAGATAATCATAACATTTAAAGAGGGGGTGGTCATTAACAGGTCATTCACTGGTCAATAAATTGTCATTAACTGGTCTGTTTGTAGATAAACTATCAGATGACATTTATAGGTGGGGGAGTTGGGGACTAATGGGAACAGAATCTGGCTAATATTTTGTTTCTTTCCTTTATATATTGTTTGTACACATTGACACAATAACCAACTTTTTATTTATTACCTTGCCATGATGCCATTTTTATTTACATGAAAATTGTAAAAAGCCGTCCCTTGATTTAATTATTATACGTGTAACTGGGATATAGAAATTACTCGGAAAGCCTTGTGATGCTTGTTGTATATGTAACTGTGATATAGATATTAATCTGAAAGCGACTAATGCTTGTTATATATGTCACTGTGATATAGATTATATTACTCTGAAATCCGTGTGATGCTTGTTATACATGTCACTGTGATATAGATTATATTACTCTGAAATCCGTGTGATGCTTGTTATACATGTCACTGTGATATAGATTATATTACTCTGAAATCCGTGTGATGCTTGTTATACATGTCACTGTGATATAGATTATATTACTCTGAAATCCGTGTGATGCTTGTTATACATGTCACTGTGATATAGATTATATTACTCTGAAATCCGTGTGATGCTTGTTATACACTTAACTCTGATGAACCGACACCCAGAAGCCCGGATGATGCCTTATGTAATTGTTTCGTTTTAAAACCAACATTCCATTTTATATTTCCGTTTAGCAGCAGAGCGATGCACTCATTTCTTTCCAGCACATTTCTGTGTCCTGATATGACGTCATAACCTCAACACCAAAACTCTGCCTTACCAAGAACATTACAGATGTATTATAAACACACTGCCTCACCAAGGACATTACAGATGTATTATAAACACATTGCCTCACCAAGGACATTACAGATGTATTATAAACACTCTGCTTTACCAAGGACACTAATGATGTATTATAAACACACTGCCTTACCAAGAACATTACAGATGTATTATAAACACTCTGCCTTACCAAGAACATTACAGATGTATTATAAACACACTGCCTTACCAAGAACATTACAGATGTATTATAAACACATTGCCTTACCAAGGACATTACAGATGTATTATAAACACTCTGATTTACCAAGGACATTAAGGATGTATTGTAAACACTCTGCCTTAATGAGGTATTGCTAACACTCGCCTATAATCACAAACACTTTGACGCCTTGAGTTTTCTAAATAAAACATTTATATAAGACCCTGGTGATGAGATTGAAGAAACGTGTGCATTTCTTAGCTCTCAAATATGTTTGTGTCAACTGTGATTGGTTTATTTGTGTGTCGTGTGTTGTTGTCTTCGATTGTGTGTCAGTTGTGTCATATAGTTCGTCGGGTTTAACACAATAAATATTGTACCATTTCCACTTTGTTGTTGATACTCTATTCCAAAATTTCGTTGATAAATTTTGAGTCTTTGGTAAGATGTTCAAACCATCTGTCTATCGGTATTTTGAGTTTCTCTTCAATGTCAGAGTTGAGATCCATTTTTAATCTCTGTCTACAGTATTTTTTCTTTGTTGGAATGTTCACCATTTTAATCTGTGTAAATAGTTGGACTTATTTTTTCTTGTCCATTTAGCTTTATCTTTAGCTAATTCGGCTTATTTTTAACTGCAAATTAGGTTTATCTTTAGCTGTCTAATTTGGCTTATTTTTAAATGACTATTTAAGCTTTACATTGTTTTCTTTACTGAAAGTTTCCACTTATATTGATTTTATGTCTGATGTCTGTAAGTATGCTGAAAAAAAATCTTTAGGGATCACTTCTCCAAGGAGTTATCAACCTCTGTATATTGTTTACATAGACTTGAACAACCTTACTTTTATAGTAACAATGATTCTTGTTCAAAGTAAAGCACCAGTAAGTGGGGTGGAGAATGTCATATCATTTCACATATTTAATGTTTTAAAGTTAGGCTGATGCTCCTCTTAAAAAGATTTAATAAAACAAAATTTGAAATTTTGAAGCGAAGTATGGAAAAAAAAATACAAATCCATCATTAAAGGGAAACAATTCACTGCAAGGGAAGCAATTCTTTAAAATTTCAGTATAATTTGAAATGTGTGGACGGAAATTAAACGTAAATCTTAAAATGTTCATTATTAAATTTTCCATCAACAGTAATTGTGCTTCATAAAATACAAATTTAAATGACTAGTTGAGCTGTGTACCTGTGTACATTCAACTTGTTGAAGCAATTGAAATTACTTATGCAGTGTAGAAGTATATTTATTTATTTATATACTTAGTGAAGGGTTACCATCTTTGTGCATAATCATTACTTCGTTTTTATGTAACACGTTAAACCATCAATCTAGCATGCACAGCTATGTTATAACCCTGGTAACCATGACATTACAATTATTTTATAACAAAATTTATTTTTTTATGACAACATAACTACATAAGTCGAACTAGCAAGAATAAAATTGAAAACGTTTTGTTATTATTGTAAAGTAAGCATGAATGGCACAGTCTCCAATATCAACACAAAAAGCACCATAACTCAATGAACACTTTTTGGGTAAAATCACAAAGATAACAAAAAGTAATTGTAAGTATATCACAGAGAGATGCACAAACATTTATAAATGTGCAACATTTAATGCACAATATTTTCAAAAAGACATGTAACCATCAACTAAAAAGGACATTATTTTTCTGACCACTAGAGTTTTTATGTCACCTAATTCAAGTTGATGAATTTTCATGAAAAACAAGTTTTATTTAATTAATTTTTTAAAAATAATAATTTGACAAGGCGCAAGAAAAACCTATTTAAAATTTAGATACCCAATAAATTTGCAATGTAAAATTTGTTCAAATATCAATTATTAATTTTAATTTTTTTTCCTTCCATTTGTATGCTTTAAAACGAAATTTTAATACAAATCAAGGCTAAGAAAGGTTGCTTGGAAATAATTAAACTTATTGAAATTATAATATTTTAAAAGCATCACATGTATTTTTCATATCAACAGCTATGTTTAAATAATATTTTTACATGTAATGAATAGCAGACATTTTATTTTCAAAACTCTCAGTGTATAAAGGAAACATCTTTATTTAAGTTTGCTGAAAATAATTTTTTCAGAAAATACCACACGTATTGTACTATGCTACAGAAGTTATTTTTCAGCTTTTCAATTAAATGTTCAATGAATTGGCAGGGGAAAAAAAGAAATTTCGTATTCTTTATCATTGGGCATTGAAAACATGAACAAAATATATTTATTTTTAAATATTGTTTATTTGTTTGGGTTTCCCATCAGCTGTTGTGGGGATAATGATTTAAGAAGAGCAGTTTTAATTAGGCCTTAAGCTGCAGGTAAAAAACATCCCATGTGATACTAAATTTATAATAATTATAATTATTGAAAGTTTTTTTAAACTAACACCTTTTGAAACTATTATTATTTCATGGTACTTCGAAATGTTCAACGCAAGTTAAAATATAGTAAATACATTTTTTTATTCATCCAGGAATAGGGTCTATTCTAAATTCTCATTTTTTTAATAATTTCATTTATATATAAAATATGTTAACATTAAAGGAAAAAGAAAATAAGGAAGCAAAAAGCGTTTTGATTAAATAAATTATCAATTTGCAATGTACAATGAACTTATCATTTTATCGAATATTTTAATGTGTCAAAATAATAATGCTATGTGTTTAGATGTATGCTTTTTGAACAAAAAATGTTTTCATAGAATTGAAAAATGCTTGTTTATAATTATAAGAATTCTTTCTAGCTGATTCTTCCAAATCAAGCAAATGTTCATACGATTTTCATAAAAAATTCATGTTTAAAATCTTATTTTGGTATGACATAAATTATAATTTGGTTCATGAATAAGCTGTTTTTAAATACTGAAATTATCTACTGAAGAGTATTCATATAATGCTGATACAAATATTTATGTTTAAAATCTAATTTTGGTATGACATAAATTATAACTTGGTTCATGAATAAACTGTTTTCAAATATTGAAATAAACTGATGAACTGTAGTCATTGCAATACCATTAAAAAAACATGTGTCTGTCTTAATGACCTAATGGAAAAGCTCAACTAAAGGATTGATAAGACAGTAACAATTTGTTTTGTTGTTTATATAAATAAATATATTGATTTCAACATATTTTTACTCACCCTCAAGTACTCTGCCCCATATTTTCAATCACTCTCAAGTGATTTTAACTCGTCCTCATGTGCTCTGCCCCTTATTTTCTCTCACCCTCATGTGCTCTGTCCCTTATTTTTCATCTCACCCTCAAGTAAACTGCCCCTTATTTTCACTCACCCTCAATTAAACTGCCCCTTATTTCCACTCACCCTCAAGTAGTCTGCCCCTTCAATGACGACCACTCAAGTAGTCTGCCCCTTCAATGACGACCACTCAAGTAGCCTGCCTCTTCAATGACGACCACTCAAGTAGTCTGCCCCTTCAATGACGACCACTCAAGTAGTCTGCCCCTTCAATGACGACCACTCAAAGCCCAACCATGAAAAGCCCCAACAAAACAAGAATCGCCAGGTTCAAAGCGGCATAAGATTGGAACATCCATTAGATTCTGTCTCAGTCGACCAAAGTCATCATGACTTTATGACTTGGGATCCATTCCACTTTTATCTGTATTGGTAATTAATTGTTCACAAATAAAAATCATAAAATCATAAAATCATAAAATCATCATGTGTCAAGTGATAAGTGCCTTAGCTTCATTAGTAATTTAAAATTTATAAAAATTAACCACTTGAATACTAATCTACCCACTTGAATACTAATCTACCCACTTGAATACTAATCTACCCACTTGAATACTAATCTACCCACTTGAATACTAATCTACCCACTTGAATACTAATCTACCCACTTGAATACTAATCTACCCACTTGAATACTAATCTACCCACTTGAATACTAATCTACCCACTTGAATACTAATCTACCCACTTGAATACTAATCTACCCACTTGAATACTAATCTACCCACTTGAATACTAATCTACCCACTTGAATACTAATCTACCCACTTGAATACTAATCTACCCACTTGAATACTAATCTACCCACTTGAATACAAATCTAACCACTTGAATACTAATCTACCCACTTGAATACTAATCTACCCACTTGAATACTAATCTACCCACTTGAATACTAATCTACCCACTTGAATACTAATCTACCCACTTGAATACTAATCTACCCACTTGAATACTAATCTACCCACTTGAATACTAATCTACCCACTTGAATACTAATCTACCCACTTGAATACTAATCTACCCACTTGAATACTAATCTACCCACTTGAATACTAATCTACCCACTTGAATACTAATCTACCCACTTGAATACTAATCTACCCACTTGAATACTAATCTACCCACTTGAATACTAATCTACCCACTTGAATACTAATCTACCCACTTGAATACTAATCTACCCACTTGAATACTAATCTACCCACTTGAATACTAATCTACCCACTTGAATACTAATCTACCCACTTGAATACTAATCTACCCACTTGAATACTAATCTACCCACTTGAATACTAATCTAACCCACTTGAATACTAATCTACCCACTTGAATACTAATCTACCCACTTGAATACTAATCTACCCACTTGAATACTAATCTACCCACTTGAATACTAATCTACCCACTTGAATACTAATCTAACCACTTGAATACTAATCTACCCACTTGAATACTAATCTACCCACTTGAATACTAATCTACCCACTTGAATACTAATCTACCCACTTGAATACTAATCTACCCACTTGAATACTAATCTAACCACTTGAATACTAATCTACCCACTTGAATACTAATCTACCCACTTGAATACTAATCTAACCTCTTGAATACTACCCGGTAATCTATGCATTGAATAATAATTTGAATGCTAATCTACCATCTTGAATACTAATTTATGTACCCACTGGAATACTAAATTAATCACTTGAATACTAGTCTACCAACTTGAATACTAAATTAACCACTTAAAAAGTATCTACCCACTTGAATACTAAAGTAATCACTTGAATACTAATCTTCCCAATGGAATACTTCTCTACCCACTTAAATACTAAATTAATGACTTGAATACTAACCTACCTACTTAAATACATTTCTACCCATTTCAATTTTAAATAAACCACTGGAATACTATTCTACTCAATTAAATACTAATCTAACCACTTGATAACTAATATATTTAATTAATTTTAAAAATACCTACTTGAATTTTTAAAATATAATAAATTATCCACTGGAATGCTAATCTACCAACTTTAATACTAAATTAACAATTTGAATACTAATCTATCCACTTGAATATTAAATTAACATCTTGAATGCTAATCTACCCACTTGATTACTAAATTAATTATTTGAATACTAATTTACAGACTTAAATACTAAATTAACCACTTGAATTGTAATCTACCACTTGATAACTTAACAACCCACTTGAATACTAATTTACCCACTTCAATACTACATTACCCACTTAAATACTAACTAATATAACAACTTGAATATTAAATTAACCACTTTAATACTAATTTACAAAATTGAATATTAAACGAACCAAAATAATACTTATCTTTCCACTAAAATACTAAATTAACCATTTAAATACTAATCTACCCTTTTGAATACTAATCTGCCAACTTGAATAATACATTAACCACTTGCATACTAATCTGCACACTTGAATACTAATCTGCACACTTGAATACTAATCTGCCCAATTGAATACTAATCTACCAATTTACATACAAAATTCACCACTTGAATACTAATATAAAAACTTGAAAAATAATCTACGCACCTGAATAATAATCTACCAGCTTGTATACTTAGCTACGCACTTGAATACTAAATTAAGAATTTGAATAAAGTACTAATCTACCCACTTGAATAATAAATTAACAATTTGAATAAAGTACTCATCTACCCACTTGAATAATAAATTAACAATTTGAATAAAGTACTAATCTACCCACTTGAATAATAAATTAACCATTTGAATAATGTACTAATCTACCCACTTGAATAATAAATTAACCATTTGAATAATGTACTAATCTACCCACTTGAATAATAAATTAACCATTTGAATAATGTACTAATCTACCCACTTGAATAATAAATTAACCATTTGAATAATGTACTAATCTACCCACTTGAATAATAAATTAACCATTTGAATAATGTACTAATCTACCCACTTGAATAATAAATTAACCATTTGAATAATGTACTAATCTACCCACTTGAATAATAAATTAACCATTTGAATAATGTACTAATCTACCCACTTGAATAATAAATTAACCATTTGAATAATGTACTAATCTACCCACTTGAATAATAAATTAACAATTTGAGCCAAATTGAAAACTTATGTACCTCTTGAATACTTAACCAACTTAAATATTAACAGCCGGTCTATTGGCCCCCGCAGGGGGGGGGCAAGGGGGATCTTGCCCCCCCCTGGATTGATGGATTTAAAAAAAAATTTACAATAATAGACAAGAAATTTATTAAAGTAAAGAGAAAATAAACAGAAAGTAACTAAGCTGATGCTGATTTCGTTTTACTGGGTAATTATTTTTATATTTTCTATATTGTAGAGAATTAGGGCAGTTAAAGGGTCTTTAAATGAAAGATTGCTGTTGCTGGCAAGGACTGGTAGTCTGGTCAGGACTAACCAAGATGTGTGAACTGCCCCATGCGGTAGCTTGGAAAGATGAATAGACCGAACCACGTCCAGATGCCCTGAGGTGCTAAATGTCGACTCTGTTATCTAAAAGGTCAGCCGTGCGAAGCACTGACCAGGGGATTGCGATCGTCCAAACCAGACCAGGGGCTAACATCAAAGAGACCAGAGCGGGTCATGGTAACCCACCCCACCCCCAAAGTCATTCCCCAAGTGATATTCAAGGCGTCTATAGGTTATCCATTAATCACGTTTCCAATAGCTCGGCGAGTTGGTAGGACGAGTTAACTCTACGATACACCGAATTGAGACAGCAGCGGCGCCGTTCAGGTGACATCTCAAAATCACACGGGAGAGTTCAGCGCTCAACCATTCAGGTAACTAAATTGTAGAGTGTAGATAGCAGTAGTAGAGTGTAGATTGTGTGCGGACTGAAGAGAGTTAGAGTAAGAGAATTGTAGAGATTACCGTGCATGTAGGAATCAAGGAGTGAGGCAATAAAGAGGCAATAATAAGTCTTCATGTAGTATTACATTCTTGGTGTTTGAATTGAGTGAAAGCAGAGAGTTTAGTCCAACCAGTAGTAATGAGGCCCAATACACCCACATACCAACAGGCTCTCTACAATATTAATTATTTTATGTACAACCGTATGTTGTAAGTCAAACGTTGTTTTGAACATAAGTATTTTTAATATGGATGTGGCCGTGCGCCCCTAAATACATACATGGGGAGCGCCCGCCACTGTGCTCCCCTCCCCCTTCCTCAAGCACCCAACAAAGGTCCCTCTGATCACTTAGGCAGAGTTTCGGGACCTGGGGTGTTGGATTACTGATGACTGACAGGAACCGGAAGTGAGGACATCCGGCTCCAAAAATTTATTGGACTCGAAAGTGAAAGCTTCCACAGCCACCCCCCCCCAAGCCTACCACACTATTGTGGTGGAGCGTGGAATGCGGCGGATATATTGAGCTTCCTGCAGAGGTGAAAATTATCGGTCCTCTAAACAATACCGACCCCCAGCCCAGCACAATGTTGTGTATTTGGGCGCCGGGTGTGAGGCCTTCCGAATTCCTCTTAACAATGACCGGAAATGAATTAGACAGATTGGAGTATATGACAATACTGCTGGACTTGATCAAACACCCTCCGGCTCACCGACTATATAAGGGAGAGAACATTTAGGGAGAACATTTTAGAGACAACATTTAGGTGCGACATGTAAGAGACTTAGGACAGTGCTGTAGAGATAGTCGTCAGTAAGGCACAGACTGTAGCATAACTGTATGATATGTTTCCTGTGTTAGTTCAAGAATTTAGACATCACTAACTGTGTGTACCAAAGCAAAGAAGTTGTTGCAATAAACAGTTTACTTGTAGGCGTCATAGATATCCGGAAATTTATAAAAACCTGTCACACTGCCACAGCAATCGATTCCAGTTGTTGAAGACATAACGTTAACTCCTGTCTGCAAAAAAAACGGAAAACGGATGCTGTTGCTTGTTCATCTGGAGCAGCAACGCTACCACCAGAACCAGAACCTGACAAGCTTGAAAGTGGAGATACTAAGTAAACATATGACATTGGAATCTATGTAAAATCTACTACGAAGATTCCTGTCGATCTTAAGTATCGTTTGCTAACTGATCCATACAAGCCTCACCAGTCATATGATTTTGAAGGTGACATGTCTGGAAGTGGAAAACGTTGTTTCAGGGAATCTTGGCTGACCCAGTATAGTCCATGGTTATCATATTCACCAAGGTTAAAATGTGCTTTTTGCATTTTCTGTGTTTTATTTCCGAAACCAGTTCAAAGAGGAATGCAAGGTGCCTTCATTACTACTCCTTGTACAAAGTAAAAAGATTTTAATGAATGTGCAAGAAACCATATCAGCTCAGCAAGGCATCGTGGGTCTCAACAAGATGCTGAAAACTTCACGTCAACCATTAGAGATCGAAATAAGGTTATTATTTGTCAGGTAGATAATTCAGTAACACGAATTATTGAAGAAAACAGAAAGAAACTGTATCCTTTTATTTCAACAATCTTTTTTTGCGGAACAAACGATTTGGCAATTCGTGGGAAAAATAGCACCAAAGGAAATGCCGAACAACTTTAGGCGTATCGAATTGAGAGAGGAGACAGTATTAAAAAAAAACATTTTGATACAACTGCTGAAAATGCACGTTACACATCACACCGAACGCAGAATGATTTGATCAAATTGTCTGAACAAGCTCTGTGAGAAGACATTGTAAAAGCTGCCAACAATGCTGTTGGATTCTCAATCATAGCCGATGAAAAAGCAGATATCTCAGGAACAGAACAATTATCACTGGGAGTCCGGTTTGTAGATACGTCTATTGAGCAGGCTATGATTCGTGTGGAATTCCTTGGATTTTCTCCGCTGAAAGATATGGACGCCGCCACGATATCTGATTGTATTATTGAACATTGCAAAACATTTGGTCTTCTCCTTAATAATCTGCTGGTCAAGGTTATGATGGATGCTCTACAATGGCGGGAAAGAAAATGGTGTTCAGGCAAAAATTCGAAGTATTTACCCCAAGGCTGCCTTTGTTCACTGTGCCTCGCATAGACTGAAACTCGTAGTAAATGATCTTAATAATGTTGCAGTGATACGAAATTCTATTGGTACTATCAAAGCAATTATTACATTTTTTCGTGAAAGTCCAAAAAGGAGGTCCTCTGTTCCAAATATTCCTCTTCTGTGTGAGACAAGATGGACAAGCAAGTATAAAAGTATTCGGATTTTTTCTAGTAAATTTGAAGATGTTTATTTTCGACTGGAATAATTTTCATTGCATGCAAGTGGAAATACACGACAGGCTGCGCATCAATTATATTGTTCATCAAAGTCCAGCACGTTTTTATTTTGTCTCAATATTATTTCGCAGTACTCTGCCATACTCAGGCTCTTCAAGCTGTTCAAGTTGATCTTCCAGAAATCCAACTGCAAGCTCAAAACCTGCTCAGTGTAATAAAACTTCATCGAGGTGATTCCGATAACTATTTCAGTGATCTTTTTTATAAAACAGTACAATTCGCACAGAAGGTGGATATTGAACTGATTATCCCAAGACAGTGTGGAAGACAAAAGCATCGAAGTAATCCAGAAACCACAAGTGTTAAGGAGTACTTCAGACAAACAGTTTACATTCCATACTTGGATTCTCTAATTAGCTCAATTGAGTGTCGATTTTGTGAAGCCAACAGTGCACAATTTAACTTAACGTTGCTACATCCTTCGAAATTGTACAAACTGAATCGTCAACAGTTTAAGGATACAATGTCTAATATTAATCATATATACCACATTGATAATTTTGAAAGTGAAGCCTTGAGTTGGTTTGATTTTTGGAAAACGCGAGAATACAAAAGTAGCCAAAATTTCCTCGACTTGTTGCCGTTTACAAAATTTTATCCGGCTGTCAGGTATGCCTTACTAGTTTTGATAACATTACCAGCAACAACATGTACTGTGGAGCGATCGTTCAGCACATTACGTCGTGTAAAAACATGGCTTAGATCTACAATGTCAGATGAACGTCTGTCTGGGTTGTTCATGTTAAGCGAACACAGAGACAAAGTGAACGGCAACAAAAAAGACTTTATGGACAAAATTGTAGATATTTTTGGCAGGGATAACAAGTTCTTGTTTAAAGAATAAATTTTATTTTAAAATTATGTTTTGTTATATACTTGCATACATTGTGTAAATAAAAACTTTGATACTAATGTATGCCCTTCATTACTACAGTGTCTAGTCCGTTCGTTTACCATACATTATACATATACGTTACAGTAAATTAAAACTACATTAAAAAATTACTAAAAATATTTGCCCCCCCCCCTAGAAAATTTTCTGCGGGCGCCCATGAATAGACCCACTTGACTACTAAATTAACGATTTGAAAACATATCTACCCAATTAAATATTCAACTAACCACTTGAATACTAATCTACCAACTTCAATAATAATTTACGCACATGAATAACAAAGTCACCACTAAATACTAATGTACCCACTAGAATACTACATTAACCAAATGAATATCAA
Source organism: Ampullaceana balthica (assembly GCA_944989445.1). Classification (NCBI taxonomy): domain Eukaryota; kingdom Metazoa; phylum Mollusca; class Gastropoda; family Lymnaeidae; genus Ampullaceana; species Ampullaceana balthica. Next base: position 87,949 of record CALYLW010001264.1, on the reverse strand, counting down.
TCTACCGACCCAAATCTATCCCTGTTGAATACTAATTTTACAACTTGTACACTAATCTATGCACTGGAATACTAATATACCCACTTGAACACTAATCTACCAAATTTAATACTACACTACCCACCTGGATACTATATTAACAATTTGAATACCTCTCTACCCACATAAATACTAATTATACCACTTAATTACTCATCTATTTAATTAAATATTAATCTACTCAATTGAACTCTAAGTTAACCACTTAAATACTATTCTACCCACTTAAATACTATTCTACCCACTTAAATACTATTCTACCCACTTGAATTTTAATCTACCCACCTGAATACTAATCTACACACTCAAATACTAAATTACCAACTTGCATAATAATATGCATACTTAAATACTAATATAACCACTTGAATACTAATCTATCCACTTGAATACTAAATAATCCACTTTAATTTAATCTACCCACTTAAAAACTTAATTAACCACTTAAATACTAATCTACCATCTTGAATAAAAAATATACTCACTTAATAACTAAATTGAAAAAACTTGAATATTAATCTACCTATTAGAAAACTAAGGTAACCACTTGAATACTAATCTACTAACTTATATAGTAAATAACCCTTTTAAGCCCGAGCCAAGACCAAAACGTCAGATATCCTAATTCGAGAGCTACTCTTTAGGGATGATGCGTCATTAACAGCACACACAAAAACTGGTTTGCAACATCTCGTGTCAAGCTTCTCCAATGCCTGCAAAGAATTTGGTCTGCAAATCAGCTTGAAAAGACAACCATCATGGCCCAAGACACACAACCCCCTCCTACCATCAATATCGACAATGAAAACTTGGAGGTTGTGGACAGCTTCACCTACTTGGGTTCCAAGGATTCAAATACACTGTCCATTGAAGAAGAAATAAACAGTAGAATTGGCAAGGCAGCTGCCACAATGGCTAAATTAAGCAAACGGGTCTGGCAAAACACCAAGTTAACAGAGAAAACCAAACTGTGTGTCTATAGAGCCTGCGTCATTAGTACACTTCTATACGGGAGCGAGACATGGACGACTTATACATCCCAAGAGCGCAAGCTTAATAGCTTCCACTTGAGATGTCTGCGACGCATCCTAGGCATTAAATGGCAAGACAAGGTGCCTAATACTGAGGTCCTAATGCGTGCCAATACCCAAAGCATGTTCTCAATCCTTAGTGAAAGACGCATGAGATGGCTAGGACATGTTAAAAGAATGAGCCCTGGCCGAATCCCCAAGGATCTGCTATATGGAGAACTGACATTGGGAAAGAGGAAGACAGGTCGCCCATGTCTGCAATTTAAAGATGTCTGCCAAAGGGACATGAAAGCAGCCAGAATACGCACAAGCGACTTGGAGTGTAAGGCAGAAGACAGATCTACGTGGCGCACAGTTGTCAAAGAGGGCGTCATAGTAGCCGAGGAGCGTAGGATGGAGGAGGCTACAGAAAGAAGAGCTAAGAGAAAGGTCAAAACATTTGGTAGCACAGAATTCGTGTGTGTGTGTAAAAGCTGTGGTAAAGACTGTCACTCAAGGATAGGACTGCACAGCCACTCGAGGAAATGCAACCCAACTCAACAGTGATGCACCATCGTCTCGCGAGACGGAAGGATGCCGATTAAAAACCCATTTAAACTACTAATGTACCAACTTATATTCTAAATAAACTACTTGAATACTACATTAAATACTTCAAACTAATATACCAAATTGAACACTAATCTAGCCACTTTAATAATAAATTAATCATTTGAATACTAATCTACCCACTTGAAAACTAAATTAACCACTTGAATACTAATCTGCATACTTGAATACTAATCTACACACTTGGATACTAATCTCCATATTAAATACTAATCTCCCGAATGAATAAAAATCCCTCCACTTATATGCTCAATTAGCCACTTGAAAAGAAATTTACCTACTTGAATAATACATAAATAACTTGAATACTGATCTACCCACTAGAATACTAAATTAACAACTTAAATACTAGTCTCCCAATTTATTACCAAACTAAACACTTGGATACTAAATTAAATTCGTGAAAACTAATCGTCCCAATTATATACTAAATTAACCAGTTAAATTCTAATCTACCTACCAAAATAATAATCTTCCCACTTGAATATTAATCTAACCACTTTATCTTTTTTATCTTATCTATACAGACGATCCTTCTATGCAGAAGATAATTGCGTCCACAGACCATGACAGATGACCTGTTGGCAAGTGATGCAGCGTTCACAGGCCACGGTTATGAGGGTTCCACGCATTACCCAGCCGCCTAACTAGTGTTAGGTACCCATTCGGAGCTGGGCGACTCAGGGACGCCCTAGGCCCCGGGAACAAATCCTTGCCGTCACATCGATTCGAACCTGTGACCATCGGTACTACTTATAAATTACATTAACCACTTGAATACAAATCTACCTACATGAATACTAAAATAACCACCTAAATACTAATCTACCCTCCTGAATACTAAATTAATCACTTGAATACGAAATAAACAATTTAAATACTAAATATACCCATTTGAATACTAATCTACCCACATGAATACTATTCTACCCACTTGTATACTAATCTACCAACTAGAATACTAAATTAATCTCTTGAATATTAATCTACCCACTTGAAAACTAAACTTTCCAAAAGATTACAAATCTTTTCACTAAAATACTAAATTAACCACTTGAATACTAAACTACATACTGGAATACTAATCTACCAACTTGAATACTAAATTAACCACTTGAATACTAATCTACAGAAGCAGCAAAATGCTTTCACCAAAAGTCTTAAATACAAGATGCTGCAACCGAAGCCAGTTTAAAGATATCTCATAAGATCGTAAAAAGGATCAAGCCTTTTGCTGACATTAAATTTATTAAAAAAATTCTTGAAATATACAGCAAGCGTTATGTGTCCACACAAAAAAAACATAATTTGACACCATTTCTTTATCAAGGGAACTTTAGTCAGACGTTTTGAAAAAAAAAGTGACATTTTGATGCACCAACTTCGAGATGCAAGCAAAGACTTTTTTGGTACTCTCACGTTGGATTAAAGTACCAATGTATAGGAACATCACAATTATTTGTATTTATACGGGGAATACATCCTCGTTTCGAGCTTGTAGAAGAATTACTCTGTGTTGGGGCACTCAAAGACACAACTACAGGCCAGGATTTATTCAATACTGTAGAGAACTGTGTTGAAATAACTGGGTTGGTATGGAACAAGATGTAATAACCGATTTTTAACTGGAAAAAGTAGTATGAACAATAAAATTAAAGAATATCAGCCTGACAACACACTCTTACCTCTCCACTGTGGCAACTATCAGGAAAGGCTGTGTTGAATTTCAAGCAGTTGTTAGTATGATAAACTTTGTAAAAGCCATGGGAACTTAAAGGTGTTAAAAGCACTGTTTGAAGATTTGAATATTATTTTATCTACCATGGCAGTGTCTGCTGGCTGAGCCTGGGCAAGTTATTGAGGCGAGTATGAGATCTCATGGCAGAAATAGTTATGTTGGTGGAGACGAAGGGTTTTGTTTGTGATTTTTCTACTTCCATATTTGATGAAGAGTGGAAGTCAGACTTCATGTTTACCATTAACATTATGGAAAATTTGAATGAACTGAATGTCAAACATCAGGGCAATTGCTTGTTTGCACATGAACTTTATGCGCATGTTAAATCATTTCAGACAAAACTCTCCCTGATCTCCAGGCAAGCAGGTGAAAACAGGTTTTGCCATTTCACGTTGCTAGAAACCATTTCTGGTTAAAATGGCTGACAAGTGCAAGGCTCAGTTGGATGCCTTTGCTATGGAATTTGAAAGGAGGTTCCAAGACGACATGAACCTGGAACCACTCTTCAATATCCTTAGTTCGCAATTTAGTGCAGAAGCTTATTAAGCCCCAGAGGATATACTGTTAGAACTGCTTAACCTAAAAGCAGATTACGACCTGAAGGAGAAGTTCAAGTTAGTTTTTCTGCTTGAGGTTGTTTGTTTTTTTTTAAATTTAATTATTTATTTTTTTGAGCAAGATTTTTCTTGTATGAAAATAAATAAGTCTAAGAACAGATCGATGTTGACTGACTGCAATTTGAATACATTCATGCGAATAATAACCAGTAACCTGGTTCCACAATTCAAGAATAGTTCAACACACACACACTCACAAATTCGAAATCATATAAATGAGATGATGAACCTGGTTTGCTGCTACCAATTTAGAAATCCTCGGCTTTATTTTCGTCAGCAGTTATCTTAAGTAACTGCGATTGACTATTTGCATTTTTTTAAATAAAATTAGTTACCGCACTGAATCTACTTTCCAATAAATATGATGAAGGAAATGTAATTACGAAATTTTAAATTACAGCCCATACTTCAGGATCTCCTTTTCCAGCCAGAATTGTTAATAGCAGCGTTTGAACTTGAAACTAAATTCATTATTTGTAGCTACTTTTTGGAATAAGTTTGCAAATATTTATCACATAATAGTTCTTAGCAAATGTGTTCTTCCTTTGTGAACCGAAAGTATGGAAAAAGTAAAGCTTCATTTCCTGGCAAAGTTGACTCTTTAAGTTGAATAGAAAACAGAGATGTTTTAAATAGCTACACAATGTATCTTCCACACCTTGAGCCTTTTCATCAGTTCTGATTTGAACTGTATTTATTGCTAAAAGAATTTTTTTTATAATATCAGATGCTTGCTTATGTACCACAGTCAATGTTCCCTTTAAGCTGCGCGGCCGCGCAGATGTCTGACAGACGCCGCGCAGCAGTTTTTGAATTACCGCGCAGCAAATTTTGTAAAATACTGCACTTAAAATGGATATTGTGCAACATTGCACACGATTTTTTTACTTTGAACATGGTCCAACGAACCTTAGAGGGAACATTGACCACAGTCCGTATTAATTCACTTATAGCCGGTATAATTTGTTCTTTACCAATAGTATGAGATATACCCGATTTGGCAAATCAATAACGAAATATTGTAAGAAGCTAGCAAGCGATTGCCATCTTGTTTGGTTGCTGTTGAAAAGAGTTTAGTCAAAGTTAGTTGTTTGATAAATTTTTATTTTATTGTTTGAAAATTATATAAATCCTTATTTTTTTTATCCCCGTTAATTTTATTTCAAATGTTCTTGCAGTCTGGAAGTGCGCAATTGCACATATTTAAAAAAAAACAACTAAATGCAAATGCGGTAACCAAACCAATGTCCAAAACGTTTTTTAAACTGAAAAATAGAACCTTGTGAGCAGAATATGTAAATCATATTTTTCTAAATCTTCTCTTCCTTTTTTTATGCCTTCACCGCCCCCTTACAGTTATTCTTTTCATCGCCCCCCCTGCATCGCTTCAGCGCCCACAAGGGGGCGTAGCGCACACTTTGAGAATCGTGGCTGTAGAAATTAGAGAACTTTTTTGAAATAACTGGGTTGTTATCTAACAAGATGGCCAGTGTAATAACCGATGGAGCGCGAGCTTTAACTGGAAAAAGAAGTATGAACAATACATTATTGGTGGAATCTTGAGAATGAGGCTACGCCTAACAGGCATGCATAGCCTTGAACTCTTGATTTAATTGTGTGTATTTGTCTTGTTATTATTTCTGGATCAGGATCTTCTTCATGGATTCCTTTTTCGCTAAGGATTGCTCCATCAAATTAACAGTCAATGACGGTGATGCGTCCATTTCTGAACATTTATATGAAATTTTGTGTGTGTAACTATGTTTAGGAAGATTTATAGTGCAATGGGTTTTATGTAGTTGTTGAACATGTTTGTAAAGCGCTGTGAGCCCAGCTTTAGGCTGGGGTACTGCGCTATATAAGTGAACAAATAATAAATAATAATAAAATTAAAGAATATCAATCAGCCTGACCACAAACTATTACATTTCTACTGTGGCAACCATCAGGAAATCCGGTGTAAGGCTGTGTTGCAATTCAAGCAGTTTTCAGTATGATAAACTTTGTAAAAGCCAGGGAACTTAAACACAGGTGTTAAAAGCACTGTTTGAAGATTTGAATATTATATTATCTACCATGGCAGTGTCCGTTGGCTGAGCCTGGGCAAGTTATTGAGGCGAGTATGAGATCTCAAGGAAGAAATACTTATGTTGCTGGAGATTAAGGGTTTTGTTTGTGATTTTTCTACTTCCATATTTGATGAAGAGTGGAAGTCAGACTTCATGTTTGCCATTAACACTATGGACAATTTGAATGAACTGAATGTCAAATTTCAGGGCATGGCTTGTATGCCCATGAAATGTATGTGTATGTTAAAGCATTTCAGACAAAAGCTCTCCCTGTTCTTCAGGCAAGCAGGTAAAAACAGGTTTTGCCATTTCCCTTTGCTAAAACAGAAAACCGTTTCTTGTAAAATGGCTGACAAGTGCAAGGCTCAGTTTGATGCCTTTGTTATGGAATTTGAAAGGAGGCTTCAAGACGACAAGAACTTGGAACCACTCTTCAATATCTTCAGTTCGCAATTTAGTGCAGAAGTTGATTACCGTATTTTCACGCATATTCCCCGCACACGCAGATAACCCGCCCACGCATATACCCCGCAGAATTTTTAGATCCTGTAAAAAATTGTGGTATAACCCGCCCACGCTTATACCCCACACAATCATATCACGATGAACCACTCTAGGAGATGTACTTACTGTACTATATTTTCACAACTCTATCAATACCATGCATACAAAAATATCTCTGATTACTTAAAAAGTAATTGTTTATTTTAATAAAAAATATTATAAATAATTATAAAATTATAATTTTGATATTTTATTCGATTGGCTAAACATAAACAAGTGTGCACTATTTTTTCCGGTACACCGTACCATCAGACAACTGCAGTCGTGGTACACCGTACCATCAGACAACTGCAGTCGTTATACAAAACATTCGATTTACGACATGAACGAGAATTGCTTCCAAACCGGTTTAAACTGGACTATTCGATTCCGAGGTTAACCGGGGAGACACGTATGATACCAGAAGTTATACAGAATCTAATTTTATAATCGTGTTTTGCAAGTAATAGTGCCATTGATTCATTATTCAGTAAAAAAAAATCAGATACCCCGCCCACGGAGATACCCCGCAGGTGGTGCGGGGTCTGTAAAATCTGGTATAACCCGCGGGGAATATGCGTGATAATACGGTAAGCCCCAGAGGATATACTGTAAGAACTACTTAAGCTAAAAGCAGATTATGACCTGAAGGAGAAGTTCAAGTTAGTTTTTCTGCTTGAGTTTTTTGTTTTAAATATTTTTTTTTGCTGTCAAACTTTTTCCACTATTTGGGTCCACATACATCTGTGAACAAGCTTTTTCTTGTATGAAAATTAATAATTCTAAGAACAGATTGATGTTGACTGACTGCAATGTGAATGCATTCATGCGAATAATAACCAGTAACCTGGTTCACAATTCAAGAATAGTTCAACACACACATTCAAAATCATATAAACGAGACGATGAACCTGGTTTGCTGCTATCAATTTAGAAATCATCGGCTTTATTTTCGTCAGCAGTAATCTAAGTAACTGCGATTGACTATTTGCATTTTTTTTTAAATTAGTTGCCGCACTGAATCTACTTTCCACTAAATATGATGAAGGAAATTTAATTACGAAATTTTAAATTACGCCGATACTTCAAGATCTTCTTTTCCAGCCAGAATTGTTAATACCAGCGTTTGAATTTAAAACTAAATTCATTATTTGTAGCTACGTTTTGGAATAAGTTTCCAAATATTTATCAAATAATAGATCTTATCAATGTTTTCTTCCTTTGTGAATTGCACGTATGGCAAAAGTAAAGCTTCATTTCCTGGCAAAGTTGACTCCTTAAAATGAATAGAAAACAGAGATGTTTTAAATAGCTACACAATGTATCTTCAACACCTTGAGCCTTTTCAACAGTTCTGATTTGAACTGTGTTATTTCTAAACGAATGTTTTTTTTTATAATATCAGATGCTGGCCTATGTACCACAGTCCTTATTAATTCACTTATAGCCGGTATAATTTGTTCTTTACCAATAGTATGAGATTTACCCGATTAGGCTATCAATAACGAAAATATTGTAAGAAGCTAGCAAGCCATTGACATCTTGTGTGTTTTCTGTTGAAAAGAGTTTTGTCGAAGTCAGTTGTTTGATAAATTTGTATTTTAGTGTTTGAAAATTATATAAATCATTATCTTTTTTATCCCCTTTAATTTTATTTCAAACGAGCAACAAAGCCCATCAAAGGACGTTCTGCCACCGTTCGGTGGCATGTTGCAACTCCCCTTCAACAGCCGTCTCGACCGGCATTACATGTTCATCCCGTCAAAAATACTATTCATTATAGTTAAAATAAATAACTCGTAAAAACAGAGCTTTTTACTATAAATCCCAACGCGCATAACTCAAAATAAAATCTTGGAAGAAATACTGCACCAAAAATAACTCGTTTTGAAGTCCGCGTAAACGTGTTAAATATGATTGGCTGTAGGAGTCATGTGTGTTTGAGGGACCAATAATAGATGACGGGACAGAACGGACAGAAAGGACAGAAACTTGCCTTTTATTATATAGGATGTTCTTGCAGTCTGAAGTGCGCAATTTCACATATATAAAACCCAACTAAATGCAAATGCGTTAAACCAAACCAATGTCCAAAACGTTTTTTTAAAAGAAAAATAGAACCTTATGAGCCCATAACAAATCATTTCTCATTGCAACTATTCTCTTACATATAGATACATATTTTTAATTAATGTGATATTAGCATTTATATGATCAAAGTTGTGAAACTTTTACTGTTTATTAATATTCATACAAATTTGTTTTTATGTTTCGCAGCCTTGTACACGATAGAAATGTTTTGATGAGCGCCCCACGCTTTTATGTTCAGTAGATAGGTTCACCGATTTCACCTGTTTTCATAGAAAAATTTTATTTTCTTCTTTTTAGTGCACTTTCTATATGTAAATAAAAGCGTGTCCTTTTTAAAAAAAGATTTTTTACATTATTTTTTTACGTCTTAATTTTCAATAATTTATTTTATTGTCGGGAGTTACCCCGCATAGGGGCTTCACACTGACTGACTGACTGGCTGACTGGCGCGCTTATATATTCATATACATATTTTTAAAAAAAAATTCACTAGAAATATACCCGCGTTTATGCAAAAGGCGTGTACAGTCCGCTAAAGTTTTATTACGTACTTGAAAATACTCCAATGATTATTTGTTAAGTTTTTATATTATGTGACGATTTAAGTTCAGCATTAGCTTTATAATATAACTAAATTTTGTTCTGATCTTACTCTTGATAATGCAACTTTCATTTGGCCAGAAATATACATATGATAAATAATTATATATAATATAATACTCTATTTTTTAGACAAATTTATAAAGAGTGCTATGAAAATAAACAAACAATTGAATAGAGTATTAAATTAATTTAAAATATTGCATAGAAACATTTATCATTACTTTAGATCCAACGTAGCAAGGGATTGCAGTCAGAATAAAACAATTAGTCTTTAATATGTTGATAGAACTTAAAGGAAGAATGAAAAAAGAATCCTTTAAAAACAAAATTAAAATATATCAAGACTACTTTTATAAATATTTTTGTTCCTTTGACCAAAATGGTCCCATTTCCCGATAGTTTCCTATATAACTATGATACTGTTTCACTAAGGTATGCAATTCTTTGCTTATTCCCGTTTTCAGATAAGATATTATATTTTGTAAATTATATCATAACGCCAACTTTTGTTCTACAACCGCCAATTTTTTCCTGTTTTTGTTTCCAGAAATTATATAATTTATTTTAAAATTATATTTAATAAGATTGATCTAATCGCTTAAAACAGGTATATATTTTTTAATGATTGTTTTTATCATGTACAGAAAAAAGGTTAAATAATAACTTCAAGTCGATGTAAAAGTTCAAATGATTTATCAGGTTCATGTGAACTAAGTTTGGTCAGAGCCGTCTTTACACCATTTTGGGCCCCGGGCAAGTAAAAAGTGTTGGGCCCCTTCCCCGCAGGAATAAAAAATGAATTTACATAATATACATTAATAAACATATTCCCATGGGGCCCCTATGTTCGTGTCCCCCGGGCAAATGCCCAACGGGCCTATGCGTTAGACGCCCCTGAGTTTGGTTTTGTTATATAGCCATAATTACGGTAACCAATCTTTACATTGTATTAATTTAGCTATTTATAGGAGAAAACGATTTTACTTAATTTTATTTTAGTTCAGTGGCGCTTAACTTTATAATTAAAGTGAAAAGCATGCATCTTAAAATCTTAAGACTTTTATTCATGTGGTAAATTGGACCATAAGCAGGTCCGGACTTAAAAGACCCAGGTCTCCTAGGCACTATTGACTTTTGGGCCCCCCAACTATCAGGAAGCTATTTTGAAAATTTAGCAATGCAAGTTACATAGCATGGTCAATGTAATTTTTAATTGACTTTAATGACTTTAATAAACATCAGAATAATACAGTTTATATTACTATGAATGAATACTGGAATGAATTTCAAAAATCGGTCGACATTACATCCGTTATCAGAGATATATCTCACTATAAAAGAAAGTTGATCTACATGAGAAATGTCCGGAGTAGAGTCCACCGAGATAGATAAATATTTGGCATGTTTTATCTCAGTCACAATTATATTTATTACCTTTTATGCCATGTTATTGATCATTTCATCGCATATTTTTGACGAAACATATGATGTTGTGCCACTTTCGATGTTACCGTTTTATCTGTATGTTCAGACAAGGATCGACCTCAGCCAAAAGTTCTAGGGTCATAACATAGTTCCCACTGTTTCTTTTAAATCCAAACCTTTCATTGAAACCTGTAAACGGCAATCCACGTGCAGAAAGTGACCTCACAACAGCCACAATGAGCCTCAAAACCTCATGCGAGTATTTTACTTTCTCTTCCGTTTGACGAACAATACTCTTTTCAACTCTACCGCCATCATTCTTCCTAGATAATAGTGTCGCCAAGTGCTGACCTGTGTTCATCCGAATTCTTAGGTTCCTTCATTCTTTGAACAGCTTTTCCCCAGTCGTTGAACGCTTCATTAGCTAGTGACCGCAATTTCCCAAACATCTTACAAGGAGCGCAAAACACTGCACCCTTGCTCTTCGAAAATATCAGCCGAGGTCGAGGTCGTGTTTTACCATTCATTAAGTTTGGTTAAAAAGTGACAGCGATAGATACCTGGTTATTGACGCCTCGAAAATGAAAATTCGGCATTAATATTTTGTTTCACAATATTTAGTACAAGGTACTCAAATGTAACTTCGTCTAGAATCCACTCAGCAGGATCGTCACTTAAAGAAGAATTAAATTCTGGATTTTATAAATAATCGTTTTTTGTAGCTGTTACGGGTTTTTCAGAAATAATGCTTTCAGGTAGCTTCTTGCAGTCAGACACGTTTGTTGGAGCTCCCTGTTGACGGTCATCAGCAGCATCGCTGCAACTGCTACTGGCTAATGCACTAGTGCTACTAGTACTAGAACTAGAGCCTGAACTATGTCTAGACATAGACGAGACGAAAAATATGTTTAACTTATTAACATTACAAGGAAGCTCTTTTTATTTTTCGATGTTTTTCTATATTCCGTTTTTCTTTTCTGGAACCCGCTTAGATTTTTTAAATATATCATATAGAATGGGACTGCTATAAAGCTTTTATCGTGTTAGTTTAAAAATAAAGCTCATATTTATTGTTTTCATTGCACAATATGTTTGTGTATTTTGTATTAGATTTTTTAAATTGAAGTCAGACATCGTGACATCGTTATTGGTATTACGAATATAAAAAAGAGGGTCATTAAACAAAAGAAATGTGTTTAATTGTTAGGAATAATTTTTTTATGCTTCAATTTGTTGTTTAGTTGTTAATTTGTTCAAGACAATATCAGTTTTCCTCAAATTTTCTAATTCAAGATGTTTTCTCTTTGTTACAGTAAATCTTTTTTGAGCTTATGTAAATTTTCCACCACCGGGCCCCTAGGCTGGCTGGGGCCCTTGGCCGGGGCCTGGTAGGCCTAGGCAAAAACCCGGCCCTGACCATAAGTGAGAGAGGCATTAGGCTTTTATTAGTATAGAAAGGGGACATTAAATTAATTGAATTAAGAATAACGATAAAATATACATTAAGGAAACATCAAATCTATATAAACTTGAAACACGCATTGTTTAGATTGTAAATATTTTTTAATAATTTATTGTACATTTTGGAAAATGTATTTTAAAAAAATATTTTTTAACAATTAAGTTCTAATTTCTTTACTCATGGGTTATTTTCATTTACAGAATTTCTTTTCTCATCAAAGTTACGTATAATTTTAAGGGTAGTAAAAAAATTAACTAACAGTTTTGTATTGCAAATTTGACAACAATCGTCGTCACGTATATATTTACGACCCCACATCGTTAGACTATTTAAAGTAATGAAATATTTGTAACAGCATCTATAAGATAAGGAACTCTCTAAAGGCAATAGCTGCTTATATCGACGCGCTAATAAACTAAATTATAAATGTTTTAAATGCAATGAATCTTCCAAAATAATTTAAAGAAACTAACACAGTCTAATTAATTTTTTTAAAATATATTAAAAGAAAATTTGCGAATCGTTTTTAGTTAATGGAAGTTAATTGAAAGCGGGACGCTTAAAAAAGTCTTAGTATAAACTGCTGCTCCAAAAATAATTCTAAATTTTGAACCTTTTTATAGGTGTCTTAGTATGGAAATGATGTATACATAAGTTGTAAATATTATTCTCTATATTATATGATTTATATTTACGGCTTTTAAGCAATTGGTATAATTTCGAAAAAGAATACAATTATGTTATAGATCACGTTTCCCGATGAACCATCATATTTTGCAAATTATATTTCAAAACCCCAAACCAGAATGTGTGTCTTAAAAATAAAATATGTACCAAATTTTTTTTAAAAATATATTCATCGGTCTGTTTATGTTTACATAGGGATGGGTAACAATGTCTAAAAATATTTTTTAATGACTTTGATATTCCGGCTACAAAGGAATGATCATGACATGTTTAATTCACAGCAGAACTTAAATACGTGATTTTAGATTCACTTGCATTTAGTTTAATATAATTATGGTAATAAGTATGGTAGCCAGAGTTTAAATTGTAAATTTGTTTACCTTATGTAAATAACAAATTACAGTATTTGTCCTAGCCCTTTATATATGCATTCTAAGATCATGGTTGCACATCTATATTAAGTAAATTTAAAGGAAGGAGCGACTAAAATGATAATTTAATTTGGAGAAATCTTGAATAGTGACTTATTGGTATAGAAAAAAATATTAATCAATTATCATTAAAAGGTAAAGGCGATATCAAACATATGAATATGAAACAAAATAAGTTAAATACAACCACAGTAGTAGTATTCAACTGCATGCATATATGTAGATAATAAAAATTAAATATACAATGAGAATAAATTCTTCGAATCAAATGTAAAAAAAATAATAATAAAAACCCCTTCTAAGTGATCTACGATTTACGATTAAGTTCATTTGACATGCGTTATATTTTCCTCACTCACTAAATACATAATTAGTATTTTTGTAATTTAAATTTTGATTTATTATTAACAACATAATAAAACTCCCCATTGTATTCCCACATGTTAAAAATAAACCCCATACATTGTGTGACAAATGTAATGAAATAGTTTAACCCGTGTATAATATACAGAAATTATTCCGAAAAAAACTCTATACCGCAAAGACAAACTAAATATGAATGTTTTTGTAATAAAATATAGTACAACTAAATTTAAGAAGCGTACGCGAAAATGTGCGCACCGTAATTTGACAATAAAAGATTTTTGAAAGCACACCGCTCAAAATAAAGTATTGGAAAAAAATTCCGCACATAATGAACCCGCATGAAGCTGTTCAATATGGAAATGAGATTTAATATTTCTCTCTTTGTCTCAACATTCTCTATTCTTTTAATTGATGTCTTTCGGGCAAAAGGGACAATTACAAAATATATTCGTAAACCATCTGCAGGTTAAAAGGAACCATCCTGCCAAATTTGGTCCCCGTCCGTCATTAGATTTTTCCGTGATTGTGGAACTTACAGTCGAAAAATGAAACATACAAACATATCCACATACTGAGATTTATATATTAGAAATATATATATATTATATATATATATATATAGAGAGAGAGAGAGAGAGAAAGAGAGAGAGAGAGAGAGAGAGAGAGAGAGAGAGAGAGAGAGAGAGATAGAGGGTGGAAGGGAGACGCAGAGAGAGAGAGAGAGAGAGAGAAGAAGAAGAAAAAGAAGAGGAAGAAGAAGAAAAGAGAGAGAGGGGATGGGGGACTGAGATGGAATTTTTATTAGCAAATATTGCCCATTATGACTTCTGTTTGCATTCTCACTTAACCCGTCTGTTACTTCCTTGGTGGTTCCAGAAAAAAGTAACTTATTGTAGTGCATTTTACAAGGTGGTGCAGTGCACGATGTGGTTTTATTGCGCAGAGTGTTGTATTGCATAAAGGGGTTTTATTGCACGATGTGGTGTATTGCGTGATGTATGTGTATTGCACAATGTGCTGCATTGCACGATGTGGTTATAATGCACAATGTGTTGAGTTGCATTAGGTGGCTTTATTGCACCTTCCGGTTTTATTGCACGATGTGGGATACGGTGGTCGAGTGGCAGCGCGCTCGACTGGCGTACCGATGGTCACGGGTTCGAATCCATGGGAAGCCATGGATTTGTTCCCGGGGCCTAGGGCGTCCCCGAGTCCACCCAGCTTCGAGTGGGTACCTAACGCATAGTTAGGGAAAATAAAAGGCGGCTGGGTAATGCGTGGAACCCTTACAGCCGTGGCATGTGAACGCTGCATCACTTGCCAAAATCAACTGCTGCCTTGCAGATGGTCTTGGCTGACCAAAGGCTATGGAAGCACATCCAGATAAAACAGCAGGCTGAAGTCGGAGACCACGGGCCAATTGGCGCAAAACTCGTCGGCACGCAATACTCAAATTGAGAACGAAGAAGAAGATTGCACGATGTGGCGTATTGTACGATATGGTGTATTGCACAAGGTATTTATTTCACAATATATTGTGTTTAGCAGAGGATTTTGTCTTGGGCAATGATGTATTGCACAATGGGATGTCTTTCACATTGGGATCTTGCACAACGGGATGTCTTGCACAATGTGTTGTAAAATAAACGTTTAGTTTGAGCAGTAATGAAATTTGCAGAAAAAATGTACACAATGCTGGTAGAAACTTGTTCGAAAGAGACTTGATACTTTAATAATAAAGTATTTGAGCTACAAAAGTGATATTAACAAATTGATATTAATTAGCCATCCCTAAGAAATATCGTTCATTGATAAGCAGTTGTATGTATCAGCTTTCAAGCTTTTATATCTCATCTTTAAAGCATTTAAATTTGGAAATAGCTTATAGAACAGAGTGCTGCGGTCTCTTAAAAGTAAACGGTATTCGCACACTAGACAAAAAACAACCCGTAAAAACAACGTTTTTGACTATAAATCCCTTATATAAGAGACTTAACTAAAAGTATTGATTATGTTCAATATAATACTCACCGTGCGACAAACATTTACAGACTGAACTTTCTCCGTGCTGTAAAACACGGGGATGCGGTCATCGAGAGCTGGAGTGAACCTCCAGTCACCCGTGAAGATCAACTATAGCAGACGGCCACATGCTACATAAAGATACATAGAGTTAAACTAAAAATGCATTAATTTAATTACGGTAAATTTGATCGATCTGAAATTTTGATGCAATACATTGTTAGGAGACACGAGTCTATGTGCACATTTTCAGCTCGATATGATCATGGATATCCAATGAATTTAACGTATTTGGTGACATCAACCCTAGTTACGACACTGATTGTTTAAATTTTTGACCTGTTATTTTTTTAATATTTTTTTTGGTCTAAGTTTTGGCCTGTGTCGTGTGTTCTGAGATGATTACACTAAAAGTAATCCAATTTCAAATATTTTCTACTATATTTTAAAAGTTTACAAATTTACAAACCTTGGCTGTTTCTGCTGTAATTTAGTCAACACTACCGGTTATTCACAGTAAAAATAGATTTGAATTATTTTAATGCACACATAGAAATCGCAAATTTCGTTTAGGTCATTATCGCAGGTTCTACTCACAAACGTAACGAGATAATTCTTGTTACAAAACATCGGTGTCACATTCTCCCATTACTTGATCATCTTTGTTTTTCAGTTCGTTTGTCCGTTAGTTTTTAATATAACTATGAGCAATCAACCAACTCTAAAAATGTGTCTCTCAAGGCATACTTAGCCCTAAAATTGTTACGCCCATGACTAATCTTATAATTGTTGAATTTCTAATAATCATACACAAATGCATGTTGTAGAACAAATACAAAATATAATGTGTGTCACAAAGTTTAATAAAAACAATTATTTAAAATTTCAAATAATTAAGGGGATGATTTATTTTAAGCCCGGAGATTTAATTTTAAAACAAAGTCTTCGGGGGCGACTTTCTTTTAAAATAAACTCTCCGAGGAAGACTTTATTTTGGGGGATACTTTATTTCATGACACCGGCAATAATCGTCTGTATAGGTAAGACAAGATAAGACAACTTTCCCTCGGTGTAACCTCGTCAATGTTAAAATGTCACTGCGCCATGTAAACCCAAAGAATGAATAAAAGCACTGTCTAGTTCCGTGATTACCAAAGTGGGCGCTACCCCCCACTGGTGTGCACTGAAGCGATCCAGAGGAGCGGTGAAGACCACAGGTCCATTTGGGGGACGGTGGAAAAACTGTAAGGGGGCGGTGAAAGCATAATAGAAGAAGAGAAGATTTAGAAAAATGTATTTATGTTGCCAAAGATTTAAGTGCACGCCTACGTAATTCATTACAAAATGTAATTAAAGCTATCAACACAACCAGAAGCAAATCATTGAAGTGACGGATTATTGAAAACGCTTTGTATTGAAAACGACGAAGAATTTAATCGTTTGCTGGTTCATTTAACTTCATACCGGAAGTTAGTTGGTTTGTCAAAGGTTGTCTGTTTAGATAGGTTGTATAAGCTGTTTAACTCGATGCTGAAGTTCTTGAAAGATAAAAATTATTCTTCGCGATCCAATTTAATTCAATTCAAAAGTGACATCGCTTAAATTGACCAACTCGTTAAAAAAAAATTATGAAATGAATCTTTTGCTTCAAGATGATGAACTGAATATGGCTGCATTTGTGACAAACCTCTTATGCACAAAAGAAATTTTGGACGAGGGGAATTCAGCCAGTTACCAAATTTATCAGGAGCAGAAAAAAAATGATGAAGACATACTTTCTTATTGTGAGCGCTTGGATGCGCTCCATTTAGATTTTAATCAACGACTTGATGATGTTTTGAAAATGAACATACATGATTTGATTTTGGATCGTTTTTTAAGTGCAAACACAGAATAATCTCCACAGTTACAAGAAGAACTGATGGAAGTAACTACAAATGATGAATTGAAATCTAAATTCAAGAGCGGCTACAAACAATTCTGGCTGGAAAAGGAGATCCTGAAATATTGGCTGTAATTTAAAAGTTCTTAATTACATTACCTTCTTAATATTTAGTCGAAAGTGGATTCAGTGCGGTAACCAATATATTAACAAACAACAGCAACAACAAAAAAACACAAAAACAAACAAACAAACAAAAACAACCGAAAGCAAATTGTCAATCCCGATGATTTAAGATTACTGTTGACGAAAATAGAGCCGAGGATTACTAAATTGGTACCGGTACACCAGGTGCATCCTACTCATTAGAGGATGATTTCGATTTATTTATTTTTTATATTTTTTTATCCTGAGTTCAATAACTAGTTTTATAATTTCTAACTTCAATGTTTCTAATTTACACCTTCCTTTACTATATTTTACGAAAATAGCCGAAGCATTAATACATATATCATTTTTTTAAAATTGTTGTTCGATCAGAGGTGCGCAAACTTTTCTACGGCGGGGCACATTGAACACTTTATTGTTATGGCGGACCACATTGAACACTTTATTGTTATGGCGGGCCACATTGAACACTTTATTGTTATGGCGGGCCAAATTGAACACTTTATTGTTATGGCGGGCCACATTGAACACTTTATTGTTATGGCGGGCCACATTGAACACTTTATTGTTATGGCGGGCCGCATATATATTTTATCTACTTCAATTACAATTAACGTCTAAATATGAATTAATGATAATAACCATGTATTGTCATTTTATTTCACATTCACACTCTATTTCACATGCACATTACATTTTATAATACGAAATGAAACATTTTCTTATTTGATAATAGGATTTTACCAGAGGCGTCACTAAGGTTGGTGTCACCCGGGGCGGTAGCTCATGGTGTCACCCCTTCATGACTGAAGGGACTGTCCATAAATGACATCACGCGAGGTTGCGGATTTTTACCCCACCCTACCCCAGCGTCATACTTTGTCACAAAAACTTAGACCCCACCCCTTTTTTACGATATGACGTCACAAAGCTTTGACACCCCCCCCAAGCCGTATTTTCTCAATAAAAAAATAGCATGTTGCAAATTATTTTTAAATCCGTTATATTAACTCGTGGTGTCTGGTTGCTTGCTTGCACCCTTGCGCCATTGCTTGTCGCCAAAACTTTGGATCAATTTTAATTAACCCATTTCCTCGTAAGCTAGCGAGCTGAAATTTTGCAGGCAGTTTCGTAACGCTGATAAAAAACAATGTATCAAAATTTCAGATCGATCACATGTACCGTATGGAAACATATTATTGATCGGTGCGCATTATATTAAACATGTTTTACGACACAATTGCAATTTTGTATTTTTGGATGGTATTGAGCTGCTTATTATAATGCACATTCTTTTAGTTAAGTCTCGTACATAAAAGATTTATAATCAAAAACTTGTTTTTTTACGTTTTTTTTTAAATTTTTCATTTAAATATGTATTTAGGGTAAGTCTGCTCTAATATCGTAACAAGCGTGAAGTCATGAAAACGTAATTGAATAAATGGTAAACAATCAAATATTTAAGTGGAACTTTTATTTAAAGTTGCGCGTTTTTGATGTGACGTCACATTTCTCAAACACCCCCCCTTCTCGTACCACATCGTCACAGATGCGCGACACTCCCCCTATGGCGGATTAAAAGGGGGGTGCTGAACGGGCTAAAGCCCCCAATAATTTAAGGACCCCAAACTTATTATGAATTATAGTGTATAATAAAGATGCAGGCCATTATGTTTGTACGAATCCCTGAAAATGCCTTGGACAGTCATACGGCAATGCTGCAAATGAGTAGGAAGTATAACGGAAACCAGGCTATTCTTCGTGAGAAGTTCATTGTAGCTCATTATATGCCGTGCACAGCTCATTCCTTTAATTTGGTTGGGAAAAGAGCAGCATGTTGTCCTGTTGCGGTCAGTTTTTTTGTCTTCAGCAAAATCTTTATACCCAGCTTGTTGCATCTACTCATCGTTGACATAACTTCAAAAACATATGAAATTGATACATGCTAACAAAGCCTTGTCTGACACAAGATGGTCAACCTGACATGATGCTGTAAGGACTATTAATAACTCATACCATGAGAATATCGCAGCACTGTAAGAATTAGCAACAAATGAAAATCAGCCACGTGACTTTCGATTTGAAGAAGAAGGATTTCTAAAGGAAATTGAACAACTGGAAGTCGCTATTTTACTTGAAATTTGAGAAACAATTTTAGAAAGGAAGTATATCATTAAGTTTGTTAAAAGATAGCATTCTTAATGTGATTCCTATGAAGATAAAGGAAAGGAAAAGTCCGTGGTTAAAAATAGTGTAAACAATCTTCAATACTATCAAACAAAAAAGAAAGCGTCAGTTTGAGAAAGGGACATCAACAAAACAGTACTCTCCTCGAGACAAAAATTCAAGATTGAGGTATTTCTGGTCAACATTGACAAACTTTCTTAAGCACTACAACATCGGTTAGGCGCATATAAAGACATCCATGAGAAATTTGGCTTTCTTACAGACTTAACTGAGCTCAGCAATTTCGCCACCCGATGGGCAGTAGCCAAGTTAATGGAAGAACATTCAAGTGATATCGAAGACTGCTTACCTTCAGAATTAGTCAAATTTTCAGAACTCTTAAAAAAGTTATTGTCCAGCCCCAGGCTCAGGGTAAGGAAAAGGAAGTAGCACAAAGCGAAACTCAAAAAAACGTGCACAGCGCTAAAATTTTTTGCTGATTTTGAATGAGCTATATTTCACACAGTCCTTAACAAATGTACACATCGCACTTCACATCTATCTTTCAATCAAACTGCAGCTGAGAGCGATCCTTTTCAAAGTTGAAAAGAATATATAATGAGTTTGAATTTGCATGGGGAAAAAAAAGACTGAATATGCTCTCTCTTCTCTAATGAGCATTGAAAAGGAACTTGTAAGCTTACTCAGCTTTATTGACTTGATTGAAAACTTCACCATTTGAAAAATTCGCAAACAAAAGCTGTAGGTTGAACTAATAATCATACATATTTTTCAATATTTTTTAAAATTTCAATTAGAGAAAACACAGTAAAATTTTAGGCTCGGTTGTCACCCCCTGATGGGTGTCACCCGGGGCGGCCCGCCCCCCCCCCGCCCCCCTAGTGACGCCACTGAATTTTACCCATTCATAATTATTTTTTTTAAACGTCTATTGTTACTGTAATAATTACTATGAACAAGAAGGATCTAATTTACATACAAGCTGACCACAGAGTAAAATTATAATCAAAGGGAATTGTGTAACTCTTTTCAATTTTGGATAATATTCTTAAACTGTGTTTACTGGTTATTATTCGCATGAATGCATTCAAATTACAGTCAGTCGACATCGATATGTTTTTAGACTTATTTGTTTTCATACAAGAAAAAGCTTGCTCACATATATATGTGGACCCAAATAGTGAAAAAAGTGTGGCAGAGAAGTTTTTAGAATGTGAAAATGCCGCTCCTGGCAAACATCCATAAAACTCCAGCAGAAGAACTGGCTTGAACTTCTCCTTCAGGTCATAATCTGCTTGTAGGTTAAGCAGATCTCACTGTATATCCTCTGGGGCTGAATAAGCTTCTGAACTAAGTGGTGGACTGAGGATATTGAAGAGTGCTACCAGATTCTTGAAGTCTTGGAACCTCCTTTCAAATTCCATAGCCAAGGCATCCAACTGAGCCTTGTACTTGTCAGCCAAGGCATCCAACTGAGCCTTGTACTTGTCAGCCAAGGCATCCAACTGAGCCTTGTACTTGTCAGCCAAGGCATCCAACTGAGCCTTGTACTTGTCAGCCAAGGCATCCAACTGAGCCTTGTACTTGTCAGCCAAGGCATCCAACTGAGCCTTGTACTTGTCAGCCAAGGCATCCAACTGAGCCTTGTACTTGTCAGCCAAGGCATCCAACTGAGCCTTGTACTTGTCAGCCAAGGCATCCAACTGAGCCTTGTACTTGTCAGCCAAGGCATCCAACTGAGCCTTGTACTTGTCAGCCAAGGCATCCAACTGAGCCTTGTACTTGTCAGCCAAGGCATCCAACTGAGCCTTGTACTTGTCAGCCAAGGCATCCAACTGAGCCTTGTACTTGTCAGCCAAGGCATCCAACTGAGCCTTGTACTTGTCAGCCAAGGCATCCAACTGAGCCTTGTACTTGTCAGCCAAGGCATCCAACTGAGCCTTGTACTTGTCAGCCAAGGCATCCAACTGAGCCTTGTACTTGTCAGCCGTTTCACCAGAAATGGTTTGTGTTTTTCATCAACGTGAAATGGCAAAATCCTTGTTTCACCTGCTTGCCAGGAGAACAGGGATAGAGCTTGCCAGGAGAACAGGGATAGAGCTTGCCAGGAGAACAGGGATAGAGCTTTCCAGGAGAACAGGGATAGAGCTTGCCAGGAGAACAGGGATAGAGCTTGCCAGGAGAACAGGGATAGAGCTTGCCAGGAGAACAGGGATAGAGCTTGCCAGGAGAACAGGGATAGAGCTTGCCAGGAGAACAGGGATAGAGCTTGCCAGGAGAACAGGGATAGAGCTTGCCAGGAGAACAGGGATAGAGCTTGCCAGGAGAACAGGGACAGTTTGGCATGAAATCATTTAACATGCACATACATTTCATGTGCAAACAAGCTATTGCCCTGAAGTTTGACATTCAGTTCATTCAAATTGTCTATAATGTCAATGGCAAAATCCTTTTTTCACCTGCTTGACAGGAGAACAGGGACAGTTTGGCATGAAATGATTTAACATGCACATACATTTCATGTGCAAACAAGCTATTGCCCTGAAGTTTGACATTCAGTTCATTCAAATTGTCTATAATGTCAATGGCAAAATCCTTTTTTCACCTGCTTGACAGGAGAACAGGGACAGTTTGGCATGAAATGATTTAACATGCACATACATTTCATGTGCAAACAAGCTATTGCCCTGAAGTTTGACATTCAGTTCATTCAAATTGTCTATAATGTCAATGGCAAAATCCTTTTTTCACCTGCTTGCCAGGAGAACAGGGACAGTTTGGCATGAAATCATTTAACATGCACATACATTTCATCTGCAAACAAGCTATTGCCCTGAAGTTTGACATTCAGTTCATTCAAATTGTCTATAATGTCAATGGCAAAATCCTTTTTTCACCTGCTTGACAGGAGAACAGGGACAGTTTGGCATGAAATGATTTAACATGCACATACATTTCATGTGCAAACAAGCTATTGCCCTGAAGTTTGACATTCAGTTCATTCAAATTGTCTATAATGTCAATGGCAAAATCCTTTTCTCACCTGCTTGACAGGAGAACAGGGACAGTTTGGCATGAAATGATTTAACATGCACATACATTTCATGTGCAAACAAGCTATTGCCCTGAAGTTTGACATTCAGTTCATTCAAATTGTCTATAATGTCAATGGCAAAATCCTTTTTTCACCTGCTTGACAGGAGAACAGGGACAGTTTGGCATGAAATGATTTAACATGCACATACATTTCATGTGCAAACAAGCTATTGCCCTGAAGTTTGACATTCAGTTCATTCAAATTGTATATAATGTCAATGGCAAAATCCTTTTTTCACCTGCTTGACAGGAGAACAGGGACAGTTTGGCATGAAATGATTTAACATGCACATACATTTCATGTGCAAACAAGCTATTGCCCTGAAGTTTGACATTCAGTTCATTCAAATTGTCTATAATGTCAATGGCAAAATCCTTTTTTCACCTGCTTGCCAGGAGAACAGGGACAGTTTGGCATGAAATCATTTAACATGCACATACATTTCATGTGCAAACAAGCTATTGCCCTGAAGTTTGACATTCAGTTCATTCAAATTGTCTATAATGTCAATGGCAAAATCCTTTTTTCACCTGCTTGACAGGAGAACAGGGACAGTTTGGCATGAAATGATTTAACATGCACATACATTTCATGTGCAAACAAGCTATTGCCCTGAAGTTTGACATTCAGTTCATTCAAATTGTCTATAATGTCAATGGCAAACATGAAGTCTGGCTTCCACTCTTCATTAACTATGGTAGTAACAAAGTCACAACCAAAACCCTTCATCTCCAGGAGCATAACTATTTCTTCCTTGAGATCTCACACTTGTCTCAATATCTTGCCCAGGCTCAGCCAGCGGACACTGCTCTAGCAGGTAATGTCATAATATTCAAATCTTCAAGCAGTGCCTGGAACTGCGTGTGGTTAAGTGCCCTGGCTGTTACAAAGTTTATCATATTGACCACTGATTTATGTAGTCAACACAGCTTTACACAGACTTTCCTAAAGGATTACACGATGGAGAGGTAAGAGTGTATGGTCAGGATGTTTTTCTTTAATTTATTGTTCCTCCATTTCATCAGACCTACCATACTTTTTTCCAGTTAAAGCATGCGCTCCATCGGTTGTTACACTTGCCATCTTGTTCCACACCAACCCAGTTCTTTAAACATAGTTCTCAACAGCATTGAATAAATCCTGGCCTGCATTTGTGTATTTGAGTGACTTAAAACTAAGTATTTCTTCGGTAAGCTCGAAACGAGCATTTATACCCCATATAAGTACCAACAATTGTGCTGTTCCTGGACATGGGTACTTTCGTTCAGCGCAAGACAGTGCCACAAAAAGTCTTTGCTCGCATCTCGAAGTTGGTGCATCAAATTGTCTTTTTTTTTCAACCCGCCTGACTATAGTTCTCAGCGATAAAGAAATGCTGTCAAGTTTAGTTCCGAATAAATAATAATATGTTAACAATTAATGACCAATGATCGCTAATCGATTCTGGAGTTCTAAAACCGATTATATATCCCTAAATTCGAAACAAATGATCAAATTTCAAAAATGTATCGAAAATTCTATTTAAAAAAAAATTAAAATGACATAAGATCGCCACATGCCTACGAGCCGCATAATATACTCTGACGGGCCGCAGGCCATAGTTTGTCCACCCCTGTGTTAGAATAATAAAAAAAATTCGTGGGGCTCTAAGTAATTTTTTTTCTGGAAAGGGTGCGGTAGGCCAAATTGTCATCACCTTTTGTACCCATATTAGGACATAAATGTTTGTTGAATATATAACGTTTCTTGTGTGGATCATATATAAGAATTCAATCCAGTTGTTTTGATATGTAAATTAGATTAGAAATTGAATGTGATCAAATATCAACGACAGGGTTGTCATACAATGATCTTTACAATGTTGGTTGACCCCCAGGTAAATGTTAGTTCATTTTGGTCCAGGTGAATACTCAGCAGTACCGACTGGGTGTGTGTGTGTGTAGATAAATAGTTGTGGGTGTGTGTGTGTGTGTGTGTATACATGGTTATGTGTGGGCAGATATGGTAATGTCTTTATGAATGAAGCGATTGAACGAGAGACAGAGCGAAAGAAAGCGATTAAAAATATAGTATAGGAATAGCGAAGTGTTAAAATGCATGTGAAGAATTTTTAGCATGGTAAGGGGGTTTGGAACCAATTACGAGGGGGGGGGGACAAATGAGGAGCGGAGCGGGGGGGTCTATTACCGGCGAGGTTATTTGTCCGTATATCATCCTGTGGGTTACCGGTTCAGAAGACAGTTTCCCACCTGTGCCGTTACAAGTCAGACCTCATAGACCCATCGACAACGTGAGCTGGACCAGGAGTGGATATATGAACACAAGGGTGACGTGAGCTGGACCAGGAGTGGATATATGAACACAGGGGTAACGTGAGCTGGACCAGGAGTGGATATATGAACACAAGGGTAAGTTCACATGACTAGTGTTATGACTGGCAACTATCCACTGGATATTAGGGACTATTGATTGACACGTGCTGTGATGATATGTAACTGTAATCTGATAGTGTACACAAACATACATACACACTAATGAAGATTTGATCAAGGTTGTAATTGAACCAGAGGCAATTGCTAGCATTGTTTATATTTTTTTAGATTGTACTGAAATAAACACACCACAATTCAACTCACCCTTCTGGTACCTCCTTACGTGTACCATATTTACTCTGTTGAGTTAACCGACCAATTTTCATACTTAACCATTTAGTATGGAGGGGGGGATGTCTCTCCATATTAGATCTAATAACAAGAAATATTTCAAGATTGTATTCAAGTGACCTTTTACAATGAAATTGTCAACTCAAATCAACTCCTTAGCAGAACGCTACAACAAGTAGACCTACATGTATTTAAACACTTTGAAACTTGTATTTTGTGCTCGGGGACAAACCATAAAATTGGCACCCCCCTATTTATTACCATTTTCACTTATTATAATGTAAATTTTTAAGCCTCATCTTGGGCCCCTTGGACCTCGGTCCCGGAAACATATGTACCGCGCCTCACCCCTTCGCTATGCCTCTGTATTAAAAAATCGTACTTAAAAGTGGCTTTGAAAAGACTGACCTTTAGACCTAGTGTAAATGATATCGTGCATATCATGAAGGGATTCATACAGTACAGGTGTGTACAAGGACGGTGAGATTACAAAGAAAACCTTTCAAAATTTACGTCACAAAATGTTTGCCAAAAGTGTACATCGTTGTAAGCCGAAATGTCTGCTTCGGAGGATAAAAAATGATGACAAAACAACAATAAAAACTTGGTACATATACATTTATGTTTCCAGCTGCGCAGATAAAAGTTAAACACCATATTTATATTGACAATAGCATCTGTACATTTACGTCTGTGTATGTGCGCGTGCATGAATAAATTTTTCAATACAGTCAAACCTCTCATACGCGCACTTCTCATAACGAGTTTTTTGCATAACGAGCAATTTTTAAAAAAATTTATAAAGTTGCTCCCTTAACGAGAGAAGATTCGCACAGCGAGTGAAGCAGAACGGGAAAAAGTCATTTTTTCCTGGAAATTCATTTGTGAGCCGGCGCTTCCGCCCGATGTATTAATCTGTGTTAATCATTCGATCTGTTAGCGTATACTTTTCGTGTGTGATCAACCGTTCTTACAAATTTTGCATTCAGACATTATTCGCAATTTTTTTACGTTTAAAGTGTAATAACCTGTGCTAAAATGTCTTCAAAAAAAAGCACAAGAAGACAGTCATAAGAGAGAAACAAATAAAAATTAATGCTGAAATAAAATTTAAAAAACATTGAAAAGCGAGAACACGGTGGCTAATCTAGCGCGCAACTACAATTGGCTAACATCAACGATCTGCACTATTCTCAAGAACAATTAGGGAGATGGCTGTGGAAATGGAGTGTCAAGAATGTCTACGAAACGTTTAATACATATTTTCGTCAAATTTTGAAGCGTCAGCAAAAACCTTAGGCTTTATAAAAAGAAACTTTAACAAATGTAATAGAGATATAAAACTAAAATGCTACCTCACTTTGGTGAGACCTTTCCTAGAATATGCATCTTCTGTATGGGACCCATCCACCAAAGAAAACATTGATAAACTAGAACAAATTCAAAAAAGAGCTGTCAGATTCATTACTGGAGAATATTCAAAACTGACAAGAATAACACCATTAGTTAAATCATTAAACCTTGAAACACTAGAAGATAGAAGAACCAAGAGCAAAGTAGTAATCATACATAAAGCAATTAATTCTAATTTAGAAATACAACACAAAGATAACTTAATACAACCCTCAGATAGACATAAGGATAAAAACACCTTTCTTATTCCGTATGCAAGAACAAACACATACAAGTTTTCCTTCTTCCCGTCCGGAATTTGGGCGTGGAATGGGTTGCCTGAAGAATCCAGGAAAACCAACACTTTATCAACATTTAAATCTCTAATAAAAATGCAGGACTAAACACAAACCATAGATAAGCGTAGGACGCAATAATCTTCTGTATAGAAGGAGCGTCTGTAAACAGATAAGATAAGATAAGATTTGCTTTGGGCAGTTTTCTGTTTAAAAGGACTAATTATTTGTCATAGATTCATTTTTTTGATTAGGTTTTTTTTGTTTCAAATCTAAATTGTATTCTAGTTGTTTCACTCTTTAACAATTCATAAGTAATTTTATTTGAATAAATGTTAATTTTTTTTTAAATGAGTTGTTTTTTTCTGGATGGAACGGATTATCGTATTTTACATTGATTTGTATGGGAAAAGTTGTTTCGTAAAACGAGTGTTTCGCTTAACGAGTACGAACGTCTAAATTTTTATTGTCGCAAATCATCATACAATTATTTTATACTAGTGTATCACCCGTCAAATATGACGGAAGTTTTCAAAATAAATACACATCAGATTAAAAAATAACGCAATACAGAACTTTCATTTATTTTATTTATTTTTATTTGATTCATTTATTATTATATTGAACAATTTTATGCGGAACGTTCGAAAAGTGTTATTTTTGGTGCAGTAATTTGGTGCGCTGCTTTCTAAAATTAGTTACATTACATTAAAACCATACAGATGACGGGAATTATATATATTGATTTGGAGTCTCGTTTAACTAGTTAACAAAGCCAAGAAGGTCTTGTATTTACCAGACCACAATTTTTTTTATCTCTACCACATGATGTAAGACAATGCACACATCACAGCCGAAGATTCAAAAGCCATAGAGTATGATAATCTTGTAACTTGACTTAAATAAATGTTTATGCATACACCTGGGGTAACGAAGTTGTCACACACAAAATTTGAACTTTACAAAATCTTAACAATGTGTAATGAATACATTGACACGCCCACACATTGACACATCCACACATTGGCACATCCAAACATTGACACGCCTACACATTGACACATCCACACATTGACACATCCAAACATTGACACATCCACATATTGACACACCCACACATCGACACGATGGTCAGAATATTTGTCCACGTGATTTGAGAGCTAGGGGGGAGGCTAAGAAATTGTCACCTCTCGTTAGGCATCATTCAGTGACAGCACACACCACTGACAGCAGACACCACTGACAGCAGACACCACTGACAGCAAACACTATTGAAAGCACACACCGCTAACATGTCACACCACTGAGAGCACACATCATTGACAGCACACACAACTGAGAGCACACACCACTGAAAGCAAACACCATTGACAGCACACACCACTGACATGTCACACCACTGAGAGCACATATCATTGACAGCACACACCACTGACAACACAACCCACTGACATCACACATCGCTGACAGCACACAGCACTGACAGCACACATCAATAATACCACTTACAACCCGCAATACATTCAGGTTGAATTAAATATCCACGTTGTTCTGTTTTTAAAGGTCCAGCAGTGACCTAGTTTCTACACTAAAGGTTGATGCCGACAGAACCTTTCTGTCGATGTGAAGAATGTTTAAGAGCTCTACATTCCTTTTTTCTACAGGTGTAAACGTATACATTTGTGTTCATACACGCGCACTACAATTTAAAATTCATTCTTTTGCCCCAGAGCGGTGAAACTTTGATAACATCTTGTTCTCATGGGTGTAACACAAATAAAGATACTTTCTCTATGGCTCTAAACAGATCAATTTTGTTCTAAAATGAGAACCATTCAGAAAATATTTACGTGTTAACTTATGTACACAAATAGTTACAGCCCTGTTCTCTAGATACATTCATTTCCTATACAAATAAACAAACATCCCCCCCCCCACACACACACACACAAGTGAAACCGTTAAAACTTGAACTTTCACTTAGCAGTGATTCTGGAATATCCGCTAAAAACCTTCCGCAACGAAATAATTTATTTACACTTGGTGTACCTAAAATTAGCGCCATCGTTTGCTTCAGTTAAAATGGACATAGTTTAAGAGAGGTAACAAAACATTATTGAAGTGCTGCTAGTCCCTTAGTTTGGTGGTTTGAAAAAATGAAACGAGTTTGGAGAAAATAAAAGTCACCAGTACCAATACGTCACGCACCACAACACACAGACATATTTTGCCATACACACTTTAGAATTATTTCACAATTCACTGAACGCCAGAGTGATATAAGATAATTTATGAGTCATAAATAGACAACACATATATTTCTTTTACACATTTTCTTTGTAGTAATTTCAGCTGTTATATTTCCTATGTTTCCGAACCTACTACACACCGGCAATTAACGTTATTTAAAAACGTACCAAATATAAGCCGCCTGTGAACATCTAGTTAGTTGTGGTTAATTTAAGTTATTTTTGCAGCAGTCAAGATTCTCGTCAAACGGTTTCTCCATTTTTACATTTCTTACTAAAAATGTGTAAAAATTGAAGGATCGATGAGGTATTTAAATTTTATATTTTTTCCCCTTCCTTTTTGGGTTGCATAAAAGTTAATTGACGTTTTCAAGAATTTAAAACTTTAAAAATAGTCAAAACAGTAATTTAATAAATAAAGGTAAAAAACTGATTTTTAAAAACCACGTTTTTATAAGTGGACTAAAAAGAAGAAAATAATTTAAAACGTAAAAGTTCCAGTACTTCGATTTAATATGACTAAAAACGTGGGACGGGCGCTTATGAGGTTTAATATATGCGGTTTACTCCTTCTCTCACTTATGGATCTCTCTTTTGCCTTCTAAATTAGAAATCTTTAATATTTATACCAAAAACCCGCCCCACGTTTTTAGTCTTTGTCTTTTTGTGTAAGATTAAATGTTAATACAAAGTATGTCTTTGTCTTTTTGTGTAAGATTAAATGTTAATACAAAGTATGTCTTTGTCTTTTTGTGTAAGATTAAATGGTAATACAAAGTATGTCTTTGTCTTTTTGTGTAAGATTAAATTTTAATACGAAGTATGTCTTTGTCTTTTTGTGTAAGATTAAATGGTAATACAAAGTATGTCTTTGTCTTTTTGTGTAAGATTAAATGGTAATACAAAGTATGTCTTTGTCTTTTTGTGTAAGATTAAATGGTAATACAAAGTATATCTTTGTCTTTTTGTGTAAGATTAAATGGTAATACAAAGTATATCTTTGTCTTTTTAAATCCTTTATATTAACTCGTAGCGGCTGTTGTCTGTCTGTCGCAAAAACTTTGGATCGATTTTTAACCCACTTATAGGTATCCTATCGAGCTAAAATTTTGCAGGCAGACTTGTGGCGACGATTAAAATGATATGACAAAGCTTCACATCAATCGAATGTACTGTAATTAAATTAATGCATTTTTATATTATCAAATTACATATTATGTATATCTATGCAGCATGTAAATGTTCCCGCTAGTCTGTCTCGCGGTGCGTATTATATTGAACATAATTTTCTAATATGTTTCAAATATTCCCGATCTGTAAATGCTTATGCTCGTCTGTCACGCGGTGCGAATTATTTTGAACATACTTTTAGTTATGTCTCATATATAAATTATTGATAGTCAAAAACTTTGGTTTTTACCGGGGTTTATTTTACAACTTGAGTTATGTTTGACTTTGCTGAACACATTTTCACCCGGGTACGGAGCACAGCCACTAGTCAATGCAAGTTGATTAGACCTCTATAGATGAACATCTCTGTACATCTTTCTGTTTCTACGGTTGTAGCCTACATTAAGATACGGTAATCACCTCTACACGCCTACATTTTTCAACTCTAGATAATTTTATGTTTTTGTGTGCGTGGGGAAGGCACACCTTTCAATCTAATAAAAATTCTTTTACACGTAAACTTCTATCACTCTAAACAGTCCAAGACAATCCAAGCGTATCGAAATCGCTCTATAAAATTGGACATTTCGTTACTTTATTTTCTCCCGTGGAATGTTTGTTATTTCCTTTACCACTTTTGGTTTTCGGGTGTGCAAATGCTATTCATGTATAGTCGCAGTACGCATGTCATTGATCAAAGTTCACAAAGAAGCCTAAGCCAAGAAATATTTGATCTATTATTCGTTTTCAATGACAACCTACGCTTTAGTTGGGAGCGGAGACATTACGCGATTTCAATGATAGCGTCATAATCCGAAGTGAGTGGGCCATTATAAAATTACTAGCGTATCACCCGTCAAAAATGACGGAAGTTTTCAAAATAAATACACATCAGATTAAAAAATAACGTAATACAGAACTTTCATTTATTTTTAGTTCATTCATTAACAGATTGAACAATTTTATGCGGAAAGTTCGAAAAGTGTTATTTTTGGTGCATTAATTTGGTGCGCTGTTTTCTAAAATTAGAAAAGCATTACAACCATACAGACAGACGACGGGTATTATGTATATTGATGCTATGAACTGAACATTAAAAAATTGTCTTTGTTATAGTATTTTTTTTTACTCAAATTGCAGTTTTCAAAAAAGACTGTAACTATAAAGTATGTCATCGACATGGTGTGACAAATTTATTCAATTTATTCAGTGTGTGTATTTATGTATATGTTACGACCAAAGCCCGAAATCGGCCACTTCGCGTGGCCAATGTTGCTGTAAATTGGTCGGCAAAAACCAGAAATTTGGGCTTTGGCCGGCCAGTTCGTGAAATGGCGTGGATCTTATCTGCACAGACGCCCCTTCTTCTATGCTGAAGATAATTGCGTCCACAGATCATGACAGATAGACCCCTCAGCCGGCGCCGCGCGCCGAATACGCCGCAAAATTTTCGTCCGCCGAAAATCCGCCGGAAAATATACGGCGCGCCGCATTAGCCGCCGTATTTGGTCCGCCATAATTCCGCCGAAAAATAAACGAGCCGCCGCAATGTAATGTTTTTGTTTTCGTTAGTTTCATTGCGTTCCGTTTTAAGATGACAAAAATGAGTTATTTGTACAGCTTTTTTAAACCTAAATAATCATTGACACAGTTCTTGCTAGTTATGTTTTTCTTGCAATCTAAATTTATAAAATACAAATTAAAATACAAATTAATTAATTAATTAATTTAAGTTATCGTTAAGCTTCGTCGTAAATAGGCAATTTATTATTACTCAATTATGGCTCAACGATATTCTACTAGCAGAAAGATAAGCCTAAATTAATTGTTTCAATTAACCAGATACTAGTTTATTCAATAACTGATGATTTTTGAGGATTATCCTGAAATTTGAGCACGTAATTTTTTTCGCTGCGAATTTTAATTTTCTCTTGAGAACTTTCATTTCTAATTTAAAATGCATTTATATATGTTATATTTTAGTTATTATAGCGCTAATTTGTAAGGCTTTTTAATTTATAAGGCTTTTTCGGCCATTGACGTTACATTATAATCGGAATAGGATAGATCATTTTTGTTTATCTAGCACCCTGCTAGCCAGATTTTGTTTACCTGGAACGACCCATGCTAAAATAAATTTACTGACTGAAGATTTTTTTTTAAAGTTTCATTCATCTATTTCAAGATTCTTAGAAGATCAATCAATATTATAATGTAATTTTCATTTTTTAAATTCCTTACTAGATTAGATGTTTGATTCTTTTTTGTTTGTTTTTAAGCGAGAAAATGTTTCATGTTGTCTCTTGCTGTGACAACCCATCAAGTACGGTGCTAGATAAACAAAATGGATGTATCCTACTCTACTCTGATTATCTTCTTATCTTATCTATACAGACGCTCTTTCTATGCAGAAGATAATTGCGTCCACAGACCATGACAGATGATCTGTTGGCAAGTGATGCAGCGTTCACAGGCCACGGCTTTGTGGGTTCCACGCATTACCCAGCCGCCTAACTAGTGTTAGGTACGCATTCGGAGCTGGGTGACTAAGGGATGCCCTAGGCCCCGGGAACAAATCCTTGCCTTGACATGGATTCGAACCCGTGACCATCGGTATGCCAGTCGAGCGTGCTTCCACTCGACCACCGCGTGCCATTGACTCATGATTATGTAGCGTCAAGGGCCGAAAAACTTATACATTAAAAAGCCTTACAAATTAGCGCTATAATAGATAAAATATAACATATATAAATGCATTTAATAAATTAATTTTAAAAACCAGTAAAAAACCAAGTTTTTCACTATAAATCCTTTATGTACGAGACGTAACTAAAAGAATGTTCATTATAATACGCAGCGCCAGACCATCCAGAAATACAAAATTGCAGTTGTGTCGTAAAACATGTTTAATATAATGCGCACCGATCAGGAATATGTTTATAAAAAGAGTTGTCAATATTATACGCACCTTATTGCGCGACAGAAAGGTTGTTCAATATAATGCGCACCGCGACGCTCTATCTCAAAAAATAGCATGATACATAGGAATAAATAATATAATCTAAAAAAATCAATAATTTAATTACGGTACATGCGATCGATCTGAAATTTTGGTACATTGTTTTTATTATCGGTACAAAACTGCCTGCAAAATTTCAGCTCGCTAACTTACGAGCAAGTGGGTTAAAAATCGATCAAAAGTTTTGGCGACAAGCAATCAAGGGTACAGACACCACGAGTTAATATAAAGGATTTAAAAACGAAAGTTCTTAAGAGAAAATTAAAATTCGCAGTGAAATAATATACGTGCTAAGACTGCAGGATTACCTTTTTACGTTACACCATTTGTAATGTAACAATTCTTTATGACTATATGATGATTTTAGGTGTGAACTCAAATGTCAGCAAATGTCATCTAAACAGGGAAGAGAGGCAGTTCATTAAAAACCTACAAGTAAAACCTAAACCGCCTATCCTACATGGAAATTCTAAAGCACAATGCTGGAAATATTTTGGTGGCCTGTTCTCTGCTAATGGAAGAAATGTAGACGAAGCTTGAGTTTATTGTCAGCTGTGTCTCACTGCTCAGCAGTCATTGGGTGACAAGGGTCACATTTCAAAAGTAACCAATTTTGCCGCAATTACATCAAGTGGCAATATGAATCTTCACTAAGTGTCAAGCACAATGTGTCAGTACAAAGTCAAGAAAAGTCAAATAAAATTTTGGGATATTTCCGTAAGTATGGAGAAGGCAACAGTCAATGTCAGGCAACATCAAGTCATGAACTGACAAGAGATATCGTTATCTGGTTCTGTAGAGACTTGCTCGCCTTTGAAAATATGGCTAAAGATGGTTTTGTTGACTTCTTCAAAATTAATTGCCCATCTCTCAACATACAGGCACCTGTAACACTTGATGGAACAGCACGGATGATGTTTACCGTAGTTTACGAATATTTCATAATCAGCCGAAAATCAGCTGCAAATGTCAATTTACGCAGAAATCCGGCTAATCCGGATATCAGCCGAAAAATAATTTCAGCCAGCCGAAATTTTAAAATCCGGCTAATCCGGATATCAGCCGAAAAATTATGTCAGCCAGCCGAAATTAAAAACAAAATTCGGCTGGCAGGTCTAATGACAGATGATCTGTTGGCAAGTGATGCAGCGTTCACAGGGCATGGCTTTGTGGGTTCCACGCATTACCCAGCCGCCTAACTAGTGTTAGGTACCCAATCGGAGCTGGGTGACGCCCGGGAACAAATCCTTGCCTTCACATGGCATGGATTCGAACCCGTGACCATCGGTACGCCAGTCGAGTGCGCTGCCACTCGACCACCTCGTCCCCGTTTATTACATAAACTTAATTCACCCGCAATTCCACTTCACAAACTCATGTGGTAATCCAACTTTTGGTGTAACTGACACATAAAAATGTAAGACTACCATTCCATTAAATAATTCACGGCTTTCTTTTCAACGTGCGTGCCACGTAATAGAATTAAGTGTGTTTTTGATATGATAATAACGCATTTTGTTTTCCTTACAGAAGTCGTTCTCTTTAAGCCTTTAATCGCTGCACCCCATCACCAGCCCTTAGATTTAGTTGTTTTGCCTAACCTATAGTTTCTTTATTATATATAAGCCAAAATATACATTTATACAATTGCCTGATTTATGAAGTGAAATCCGGTCGGAGCCAGAGCCGTATTTGTAAAAACTGCCGTATTCCGGATTTGCCAGAGCCATTATTTATATATTTTATGGATCTACCGGCCAGCCGGATTTGTACGGATTTATGAAGTGAAATTCTGCAGGATACTTAGCCGGATTTGTAAAAATGGCCGTATTCCGGATTTGCCGTAGCCATTATTTATATATTTTATGGATCTACCGGCCAGCCGGATTTGGCCGGATTTATGAAGTGAAATTCGGCCGGATACGGAGCCGGATTTGTAAAAATGGCTTGACTCCGGATTAGACGGAGCCGGGGCCGAAATTCGGTACACCCCAAAAATTTACGAATTTTTTATATACGAGGTCTATTTTCTGTTATGCCTTTCTTTAGGCTTCCCCATAACTTGCGCTTTTGATCTCGATTAGAACTGAATGGTGACCTCCTCCTCCCCCTTGGAAAACCATCTTCAGTTTCTGTACTTCTTGAATAAATCTGCAAAAGCTTTTATCAGCTGACTTCTGAAGTTAAATTAATTTTAATGGCTCCGTGATTTAATGGCTCCGTGATTTAATGGCAATGGCAATATTCCCTTTAAGCCACGTGGCTGCGTGGCCGCGCAGATATCTGACCGACATCACGCAGCAGTTTAGAATGACCGCGCAGGAAATTTTGATAGAGATAATATAATTTCTGCGTTTGTGATGTTAAAAAAAGGATGCTGTGCACAAGAGTTTTTAATGTTTTTGCTCATGTATCAACGAACCTTCGAGAGAACAACTTTGGGCAATGGTTCCATCCTTGTTGATCACTGTGATCTCATTTAAAAACATACTCTTTAAAAAATATTTTCTTCGAGTTAACTCGAAAACATTTCTTAGGATTTGTATTGCAACTAAAAATTAAACTTTATGAATTTAAATATATTCTGTGTAGCTGATTGAACACGAGCCTTGAAAGTACCTATCATGGGCAACCTGATAAGTTCAACATGCGCATCCAAAAATTATGAAGTTAATCGCCGAATTGAAACAAGTAAAAAAAAGTAAGTCACTGCCTATTTCATTTAATTATTGTAAGATGTCATTTCCATTAACGACATTTATTAATTGTATCACAGCATTGAAAAAAGTTGCACCATATATGTATGGAATTTCTATTCTGAACAAGTTTTTATTTTTTATTTTATTTTTATAATTAATGAAAAAAAGAAATAGTTTTACTTAAAGAAACTCATACATAGGCTGCAGGCAATTTAAACCATGAAACGGATTAAATAAGAGAAATATTTTATTTACAATTATATTCTCTCTCTCTCTCTCTCTCTCTCATCTCTCTCTCTATCTCTCTCTCTCTCTCCCTTCTGTATGTCTCTCTCTCTCTCTCTCTCTCTCTGTCTCTCTCTCTCTCTCTCTTTCTATCTCTCTCTCTCTCTATCTCTCTCTATCTCTCTATCTATCTCTCTCTCTCTCCCTTCTGTATGTCTCTCTCTGTCTCTCTCTCTCTCTCTCTCTCTCTCTCTCCCTTCTGCATGTCTCTCTCTCTCTCTCTATCTCTCTCTCTATCTCTCTCTATCTCTCTCTCTCTCTCTCCCTTCTGTATGTCTCTCTCTGTCTCTCTCTCTCTCTCTATCTCTCTCCCTCCCTTCTGTCTGTCTGTCTCTCTCTTTGCCTCTCTTTCTCTCTCTGTCTCTCTCTGGCTCTCTCTCTCTCCCTCCTCGCTCTCAATTCCTTGTCATCAACTACTACTACTACTACGTTTTATTCCTATACACTAGATACCAAGACATGCTTAAGAAAAGAGAATCCCAAGTGTTACAAATACCATCCCCATACGAATATATCAATAATTCTGAA
The DNA here is from genome assembly GCA_944989445.1 of Ampullaceana balthica. Lineage (NCBI taxonomy): Eukaryota > Metazoa > Mollusca > Gastropoda > Lymnaeidae > Ampullaceana > Ampullaceana balthica. The sequence continues at coordinate 50,581 of CALYLW010001264.1, read as the reverse complement.
GGTGAGATTATTTCATGTTTTACACTTCTAATATCTCCATTTAATTATTTCAGTTAATATTCAATTGTTAATGTAGGTGAATATAATGAGAGTGGACCTAAGATCAGCCCAGTCACAAAACAACTTATATCACGTGACATCAATCTTCAACTCTGTTATCCAAGGAGATTTACTGATGGAGTTGTATAAAAAGGGGTGGGGTGGCGGTGGGTTTCATCTAAATCTGATGTTCGTTCATCCTTGTGCAAGTTCGTTTATCCTTGTGCAAGTTCGCTCATCCTTGTGCAAGTTCGTTCATCCTTGTGCAAGTTCGTTCATCCTTGTGCAAGTTCGTTCATCCTTGTGCAAGTTCGTTCATCCTTGTGCAAGTTGACCAACTCGCGTGCAAAGTTGCACAGTCCCCATGTTTTGGTAAAATTTTACACCCTATAAACACAGATTTTATATTTCAATTTTCGCTGTGCGGTAATTATAAACTGCTCCGTGGCGTCAGTGCAGATTAAAGGTAACATTGGTTTTAAGAACAACATTACTGTTAATAAAAAATTAGTTAAAATAAGTACTTTTTATTGTAACTTCTATACTTCAATTTGAAGAGAGGAACTTCCTGCAAGAAGTACACAAAATACATAGGTGATAATAGGGTATTTATTTCAGTGCACATAAAAACTATTTCTGTTAAAATTGCATGTTTAAAGTATTTATATATGTCCGGCCAGATATACAGAAAAAGAAAAATCTTCCTCAGCGACGTTCTTCAAGTTTCGACCAAACTGACGGTGCAGCTATAAATGTCAAACCTCAGGAATATATGTTTCCATTTGAGAACCTAATTTTTGAAGGAGGTGGAAACAAGGGTTTGGCCTATGTTGGGTGTATACAGGTAAGAATTGTCGCAATAATAGCATTGATGACAGCGATATTCTAAGCGTTTTTTAGAAATCGTTCAGTCGGGAAATTGTATCTCTCTTCTTGAAAGTTCATCAACAATGACAAAGAACAAAACCATATCATATGCAAGGCTTTATATTTTGTTAAATCTCAAGGTGGACTTAAAAACAGCGGGGTAGCTTGGGTATGTGCCGCCCGGGGCAGAATCCAAATTTCCCGCCCCCCCCCAAAAAAAAATAAATAAATAAAAATAAATGTTTATGCTATAAAGAAAATATCGCGGTTTTTTTTATAATAGAAAGTAAGAATAAGGACACTATACATTTTTATGTTGGAAATAAAAAGAACAAAATTGAAACTTTCTAATTATCCTCATGGCACAACCTTTCATTTGTCAATGTTCAATAGCCTAAATAGCTATTCATTATTAAATCTTGGTGCGTTCATCATTGATCGTAATTATATTTTTCATTTACTTAATTTTAGCGAAGCTACTTTAACACCTTTCTTTATTTAGACAGTTATAAGCAGTGTTCGAATAAATTGTATTATTTTAAGCAGGGAAACTTCTAGACTATATATCTTAATTAACTTAAATAAGTCAACTGGTCTTGAATTCGTTAATTCTTTTTTTTTAACTCGTGAGTTAGGATACTCATTGCTTGACAGTGTCATATGAGACATTTTGAATACTCTAATTTGAAAGCAAAATGTCAAAGTCCAGTAGATTAGCTGTTGTACGAAAATCACATTTGTTTTCCGTATCTATATAACTGCTAAACCTCTTTTGAATTTCTTAAGTCATCGCATCTTATGAAGGATATAACTTTCTTCTCAACTACTCGATTCGATCACGGAAAATTTGCTCAATTGTTCTTTGAAAGATGCGATTAAAAGGATGAGGTCTCCACATAAGATTTTAGCAAATGTCAAAGCATCCTTTAATTATTCCATTAGTTTCTTTGTGCGTAGCCTCTAATACAAAGGTTTGTTAGTAGTTTTAGTTTGTAAATTATTTCGGGCATTATTGACTTCATAAAGTACACGTTTCTGAATGACAAACAATAATGAGAACTTAAAAATATTTAATTGCGACTAACAAAGTTTCCGCGTCTGTTCATGTATTGATCTTTTTGTCTGCCTCTGTCAGTTTTTCTATAGATTTCAAAGTAATCTCAAAATGGGTTCATGGTACATTCACGATTTTGTATCCTGAAGTCTGTTTAATGCCTTGCTTGTAGAAGCAATTAGATATTCACAACTGTGTATGGCACAATGGCACTGTACGAACATGGAAACGAATGTGAACAACGTTCTAGTGAACTAAAATAGAGAATTCGTTTCAGTTGGAGTACAGGGTAAACAGATTAGGTGTACTGAACTGTTTGAGCAAGATCTGTCATTGAGATTTTATGTTTTTGCGTCTTTCTTGAACTCTTGTATACTTTCCAGCCATGAAAGGGTATTAACATACATTAAGCCTCTGCAGTCAATTATTTTAAGATCATTATTTATTTAAAATCATTTCAGGTATGTCGTGTGCATATTCACTTTGGCTTCAATGAAATCTTTGAAAGATTCTATAACATTAACTGTTTTATTTTCAATCTTTACACATCAAACTTCTGGACGTTGTATTGATTACATTATAAACTGTTTGGGTGTATCGCCCATAGAAAAGATAAATTATTCTATTTATTAATCCCGTATTTAAAGTAATCAATGGCATTCCATATCTGTTTTCTATTTCCCCAGTATTTAGAGGAGATCGGCATGATGTCACAGATTCGTCGTATAGGGGGAAGCAGTGCAGGGGCCATAACTGCAGCTTTAGTCGCCCTTGGCTATTCAGCTAGAGATATAGGAGAATTTCTATCAGATAACATTGAAGATGTTTTTTTGGGCAAGTATTTATACTAGGCCTGCGGAAATTAACGATTAATTTCTCGATTAATCGTTAAAAAATTTTAAAAATTAAATTATTTTTCACATTTAATCGAACCATCACTTACAAATTATTGGAAGTTAAAAAGTAAAAAAAAATTAAAAAAAATAATGGTGGCCGATATATAATAAATTTCCTGGCGATTACACGAACATTTTGGTTTTAAACTATTGACTATTGTTTAAAATGTTGATAAAGTTTGCCTACCATAGTTCTAACACTTCGCCTACTCATCAAACCAAATGAAAAGCGTATTAAGTTAATGGCGGTGATGGATCCTGACTTACAGACAGAAAATAAATACAGCTTTTCTAATGAATTACTGCGTTACAAAATGGAGATGAAAGTTCCTGAATCCATTAACCCTCTACGATGGTGGAAACTTAAAGAACACCGATATCCGATAATGTCACTCCTTGCCATGACCGTTTTGTTCATACCAGTTACCTCAGTTCCATGTGAATGATTGTTCACCTTGACTGGTTTTATTGTCAATTAGACCAGCTCATCATTTGAACCAAAAAATGTCAACACACTTGTCTTTTTGCGTATATGGTTAAAAGATGACATACAAAGAAGACATTCCAGTGTTATTAAGATTTTCAACAAGACATTTAATAAGTGTTACTTATGACATCATAAATTTTAAATTTTTGCCTTAATCGAAAATAACGATTAATTAATCGTTAATTTTTCAAAGTTAACATTTAAATTTAAATTAAGTTTTAACAGCCCTAATTTATACATCAATAAATATTGTTAAAGATTTATTAAATTTAAAATGATACGTTTAACACTGTTAGAATTATTTTAAAACTATTTTAAGAATTATCTTAAATAAAATATGTGTTGCTGGTGGTGCCAAGGGCAAACGGCTTTTGTTCAAAACGAGGGCAAACCATTTCATTTCTCAATGAACTTAAACGGCTTATTGAAAATCTAGGTCAAACAGTGGAGCCAACAGTCACAAGTGTTTTGTATTAATTGTGCTGACGGAAAGAAGGGGCATTTGGTTTTTTTTCAAGATATCGATCTAGGGGTGGGGGTGATTTTTAGAAAATTTCCACAAATTTAGGAAGTTGTTTTTATAATTCCAGCTTAATTATCAATAATTGTATTAATTAGATAACTTTTCAAATACGGTTTTATCCTTTAACTTTAACCTTTTATGAATGATTTTTTTAAGACACTTTTATTTTCCACCCCATCCCCTGCACCACTCAGATCACTCATGGGGCTACCTGAGTCTCCTGCCAAATCTCATCAGGAAGTTCGGGTGGAATCCTGGAAATAAGATTTTTCAATGGTTTGGTGACAAAATCAAGACAAAATCGGAGTTCAACAATCCTGATATGACATTTAATGATGTAAGAACTAGTGGGTTATATACGGATTTATTATTATGGTTTCTGTCATTGGTTGTTTCTCACTTTGTAGCAACTAAAAGAAATTCGTCCAGGAAGATTTACTCCAAAGCAATTTTCTTAGTTTCTTTTTGTTTCCCTTTTTAAAAAAAATTAAAATACATTTCACCAAGCAAAGATTGTCACTAGCTGTCGATTTGTTCTAAGAACTTTAAAAATCAGTTACACTGCGCTGCATTACCAACCTTAGTACACAGTTCTCAAGAGATTTAAAATTCCACATTAATATAGAATGTAATGTGGTACCTAGCGTTACTAACATCAGGTTATGAAATACAATTTGAATCATTTTCGTCTCGGATAATGAATGGTGCTTTTGGTTACTAACTAAGAGAGAACAAATTTAACGTTCGAAACAAACGATCGCGAAAAGTACAAACAAAGGCCACGTTGTAATAAAGACGCACAGCACTAGCATTTTAGTTTTGTTTTGCAAGCGTGTGTATAGTTGCGAGAGTTTTCTCCTTTTTTTATATATAAAATCTACGCAATTTTGCTGTTCAGATTAAGACTTAAGAAAATATTGTAGTATACTTAATTACATGGCAAAACATAAGATCTATATTTAAAAGTTTCGATATTACTTGTAAGCCTCAAATAAGGCCATAGAAAAATAGTAATAATTAATTTGAGCATGTCATACACCGTGGCTTGGGTGTGCAGGGTTGCGGACCGCACCGAGTCACACATCCAAAGAGGTGACACCAAATTGAATTTTTAAAAGCGTATTTGCAGAGCATGCATTGGTCGGTCTTGGAATGTCATAAGAAAATAACTGAAGCATTTAACTTCCAATGTTGTCACCTATCCTAATGCGTGCGTTTTAAAAATTAAAAGTTGATGGGTAAAATATGACTTGACCCATTAAGTATTTCAAAAATCATGTTAACCATAGAGCTCTCGCCTCACAAGATGAGGTGCGTGGAATCAAGCCCAAGTTAAGCCCCAATAGAAACATATTGATGAATGACTATTGCTAACAAAAAAGTCCTCCGCTGACTTGGAGAGGTGATGGGCGCCGCCAAGTCTACCAAGCCCCGCAAGAAAGTTGTAATGGAAACATTGGAACCCCCTACGACCACGAGCTTATGGGACCAAAAATAAATCGGTTATATCACTACATAAAGAAATACTAAATTTATACTCAAAATATTATTTTACGAACCTTTAAAACACAAAAGCTGCCTCAGCTAAGATAGAGATGATTTGAAATGAGGATGCAATCTGTATAAAAATACAGAGGCTATGCCTGTTATCAGTATCAGTGGGGACGCGGTGGTCGAGAGGCAGCGCGCTCGACTGGCGAACCGATGGTTACGGGTTCGAATCCATGTGAAGGCAAGGATTTGTTCCCGGGGCCTAGTGCGTCCCTGAGTCACCCAGCTCCGAATGGGTACCTAACACTAGTTAGGCGGCTGGGTAATGCGTGGAACCCACTAAGCCGTGGCCTGTGAACGCTGCATCACTTGCCAACAGATCATCTTTCATGGTCTGTGGACGCAATTATCTTCTGCATAGATAAGATAAGATAAGATAAGAAATTGTGCAGCTTTTGATGTACACTGCTTGTTGAAGTTACCGAAACAGCATACATATTTTGAACACGTGTAATCATTTAATCATTTCACCTGAGTATAAAAAATATTGGCAGGACTTTGGATACATAAAAATTGATGCTGGAGAAAAAGCAAAGTGATAAAGTGTACAGCTTGCTTGATATCGCATCATTTCTTAACAAGCAAATATTGTCATTACACGACACAACCGAGATAAATATTCAATTAGCAGAGCAAGAGGGCCTAATAATTCTTCTAACATGTGCAGATATTTTGTTTTTAATATAAAAAAAAACATTGCCGAAATTATATAATTATAGTGAGCACTAGTTTAATTGTAACAAGAATACAAGTTTGGACGGGATACACTATGACTTTTTCGCATCGGACTACACCAACCGAGCTACGGCCCTGCATAGAGGTCTATTTTTTCGAGGTTAAATTTATCTGGTTTCACGTTTTGATTGCCACCCTATCCACACGTCTACTTTTTTTTTACTATATTACAGTTTGATTATTTAGAGTTTAGAGTAATAATCAAAATAATGATCTTAAATAAAATGGCACAGCCTGCATAAAAAGATTTTAAAAACTCATTCTGACTTGGACAGTTATACAAGGAGAGAAAAATGGAGCTTTGTGTTGTTGTGACAAACTTGAACCAAATGAAGTCCGAGTACTGTCACCCAAAGACTACACCAGACATGCCCATAAGAGAAGCACTTCGTATGTCCATGGCTATACCAGGTAGATTAGCTATTTTTCAGAGATATCTTAAATCTTTATCAAGGTTTTTTTTTAAATATTGTAAAACTATTTTCTAATTTCTGAATTTACAAGCGATGGTTTTTTACATTATAAGTTAAGTCGCCCGCTGGAAGATGTTGATTATGAAAATAAAACTCAGTTTGTCTTATATACATTTTAGGAGTTTTCACACCAAGGATCTATGACAACCATGGACAATTTGATACATACGTAGATGGAGGAGTCTTGTGTAACTATCCCATACAATGTTACGATGGTAAATTCCAACTAAAGTCCGTTTCAGCATTATTGATCTTTATCTTAACCCATTAACTGCCAATTTTTTTATTCGAATATTTGTGCTTTATTGGTATAAATTGAGATCAAATTAATAAGGAAAACTTAGTTTTGAATCACACCAGTGGTATTTTTTTGCCAAAATGTCAATTTTTTGGTCCAGTTCTAATTGGTGATCATGACATATGCTATATAGTTTTCATGCCATACTGGAAAACCCTCAACATGGAGTCCAACGTCACATTCTCTGAATTAAATATGTAGTCGCATGTTCTTCCTTCTTTTTTCTTCATTACCTTGTCATTTGAAATACTGCACTTGTTTATTCTGTTGAATCGTGCAGTCCCTGTTGCTCGGACATCAATGTCGCGCAAATGCTTCCTCATTGCGAATGTCGAGAAAAAGTTGTCAAAATAAATTTTGTGAGCTCTTGGGTTCTCCAAAATCGAAATCATGTTTAAGACAATAGATGCCCCAAGTTCGGAAACGACTGCGTCATCATCAGTACCTGTATTTTTTGCCTTCATATACCTGCATCTGGTAACAATAGCCTATTTGAAAGCAGCTAATGGCCCATTGTTTTAATCCAGATCTCAAAGCCTTGCCACGTATGAACTGCTTCAGGTATTGGTGCCCGTAATATCGGACCATTTGTTCATCAATGCTCAAACGTTCAGAGAACACACCAAACTGTAGAAAGTTTTCGTTGATCAAGAGGCGAATTCTGAAGAGCTCATCTCTTTCATTTTCTTAAATGGCTTCCAGGTCAGAATTGTCATTGAGATGGAGATAGCGTTTTATTTCCAGGTACCTGTTTCGAGTCATACATTTTCTCACACATTGAACATCCATGTCTTCATCTTCTCACCAGTATAACTGTTCCTAAGGAAGAGCGTGATACCCAGTGAAGAGAATAATGTCAATAAACTTTCTGACACAATTATTTGACAGGAAAAACTTGTGGACTTTTTTCTGTGTGGTATAAGTTTCAGTCTGCCGGACAATATGCGTCAGAATTGCCTCATGAAACAACTTCTCAAAACACTGCACAGGGGTTTTTCCCCTGAGTAAGTCGATGAGATGATCTCTTTTTTGCTGCACAACGTTACAGTTTGGGTAACTTTTGTAATAAAGTGGCTGTCTCTTCTTCCAGTTTGGATTCACAACTGTCACTCGTCTTTTCGCAGGTGGTGGGAGAATATCGTTTATATCGGTGCTTGTGGATGGCAACGCGTTGTCATTATAACATTATCATCTTCACTTTGCTGCTCGATCAATTTCAACTGGGCCAGGAAAATATGTGGATTCATCATCATCAATAATGTTGTCATCGATATCTTCGTTGTCTGACAGTTCGTCAACGCGGTCTAGAGGAAGTTCCACGCTATTTATAGGACCATTGCTGTCGTTTTCTTAATGGGAATGTATAAATCCATCGACATTTAGAATATCATGAATTTCTTTCTTAGAGAGAGCCGTTTGTCTTGCCATTTTCTGTAAAAATATGTTCCGAAATTCAAGACAGTATCATCCTCAAATGGGGATTATGGCAGTTAATGGGTTAACTTATGATTTATTGCTCTTGCTTTATTTTAACAATATTATCTTTATAGTAGGACTTGTACTGATTATAAAAATTAAACAACCCCGTAAAACAAAGTTTTTGACTATAAATCACTTACATATGAGTCATAACTAAAAGTATTTATTGTGTTCAATATAATAACCATCGCGTGACAAACATTTACAGACTGAACGCGACTGAACTCCCCTGGTGTAAAACACGACGATATGGTCGTGAATGGCTGGAGGGAACTCAGTGACGCGTGAATGTAAACAATAGCAGACGGATACATTGAGTTATATAGAGATAAACTAAAAATGCATTAAGTTAATTACGGTACATTCGATCGATCTGAAATTTGATACAATGCATTTTTAGGTAACACGAGCCTATGTGCAAAATTTCAGCTCGATCGCATCACGGGAAGTGGGTGATTTTTGAGTTTTATTTTTCCGTCCGCCCAAGAGACGGCAGTGAAGGGATTTTTAAAATTTCAATTAATAAGAAAAATTAATCGATTAAATTTCGATTAATTATATTTTGTATAATGCATATATAGATCCCGTTATGTCGCGATTCATTGTTTCGCGAAATTGGTTAGGTTGCGGTAATTCCATGGCTCCCTAATTTTGTGACGCAACACAGCAAATTTGCTCTGCTATTCAAGAAAGAAGGAATATAAACATTTTTGTTTACGCATGCACGTATAAAGAAATAATAATTATACGATGGGAAAGTGTGTAAATAACTAAAAATATAAAATAATAAATTGAAAAAAGAGGGGGAAAATCTAAAATTTTTAACGAATTTTAATCAATTCAATTAATTTTAATCGATTAATTAATCGTTATTTTCCAAAACCCTACTTTTTAGTCGTATGCCACAATAACAGCAATAATTTAAAAATATTTTTTCAATACCAAGATGTCTAGCATATTTGAAATAAATGTGCTCTTTACTTGAAGTTGAAAATAAATCAGTATATGTCAATCCACAGGATGGTTTCTTTCAATGGACAAAGCGGACAATTTCCTACGAAGGATGCATTCTCTAAGAGACCTTCCAAACATAATGGCCAAGAAGTTTGAGCATCGCACTAATAAATCTATTGGATTTCTATTGGTAACTTGTTTAATAAATAACAAGACGAGATAACACTAACACCGTTAGTTATATATTTAAGCCTAGATGCACTAGGGCAACGGTTCTCAACATGTGGTCTGCGGACCTCTAGTGGTCCGCCGAGATGTCCTTGTTGGTCCGCGAGCAAAGGATGAAATTTTTATATTTTTAATTAATATAACACGAAAAGGTGTACATGTTGTTTTTTGTTTTTGAATATATTGATTAATTTACTAGTAACTAGTTATATACAAAGTATAATAATATATACATTTATATATGACATATACATTTCCTGCACGGCAGTAGCACAATTTTCAGATGTGCTCCGCGGCTAAGACACAATTTTTTTAAAGTGGTACTTGAATCTCAAAAGTTTGAGAACCGCCGCACTAGAGGATAGAAGGACAATGAGTAAATTAATTAATTCTAACTTGGAAACACAACACAAAGATAATGTAACTAATGCGACCCTTAGATATAGACTTTTTGGGATAACACATTTTCATTACTCCGTATACAAGAACAATTGAGATTAATTGTTAGATTTGAACTTGGTTATGGATACACTGATGACTGCTAAGACTGATATGTTCATATTCAGTAGTTGAAAGGGATTGATTAGCCACTAAACTAAACACATATTCTTTAGGCCTGAGACTAGATTCTTAAGGCCTTGGCTAATACCTGGGCAACCTGCTCCATCTGCTGAGCAGTGCCATACAACATTGTCTTAATGTGGGACCCTTTTGCCCCCCTAACCTCCCCAGCTATGTCTAGCGCGGGACACGACGTCAGCAGGTGTGAGCCAGTGTCAGAGGCTAGGCTGCAATGACGGCAGTTCGAGTCCCTGTTGTGGTCTAGCCTGTGAAAGTACGAGTTGGTTGGACAGTGCTCTGTTCTTATATGATTAGCCACTAGAAACTTGTCCTACTTTTCTGGGTTGCTTTTTCTCTTTGCAGCCAACGTTCTGCTTATTTCACATAAAACATTGGTATGGTGATCAACACTACCAGGCAAGATCTTTTTTATATTTTTATGGAAACGGCTAATACCATTGTCTTCAAACTGTCTGCTGTTAAAGTTTGAGTAGTAATTGCGATCAGTTTGTGATTTCTGTGGCGATATTAAATTTATTGAACTATGAGAAGAATTGAAACTTCCCATTGAAAATTAAGTGATTGATGTATGTAAAGAAGATAAGGAAAAAAATATTATCTTATCTTATCTATACAGACGCTTCTTCTAAGCAGAAGATAATTGCGTCGACAGACCATGACAGATGATCTGTTGGCAAGCGATGCAGCGTTCACAGGCCACGGCTATGAGGGTTCCACGCATTACCCAGCCGCCTAACTAGTGTTAGGTATCCATTCGGAGCTGGGTGACTCAGGGACTCCCTAGGCCCCGGGAACAAATCCTTGCCTTCGCATGGATTCAAACCCGTGACCATCGGTACGCCAGTCGAGCACCAAGATTTAATATTGACAGAGTTATCTCAGGCATTGTTCCCCTCTTCCTGTGTTTGATGCTTTCATCCTTTGTTCTGTCTTAGTATGATGATACAGAAATGGAAGTCATGAGATTTAACTTGGAGAACAGACTTGGTTCTACAGAACCCAAGGAACCCACTATACAGACTAAACTTTTCAAGTAAGTTTTTGGGTTACAATTTTCACTCTTGATACATTTAGAAATTAATTTCATGATTTGTAAAAAGCCAGTAAAATAGAAAAAAAAATGGATTAAATCTTTGTCAAGTATTGTAAGTTTTCTATGACATTTCCAGTTCATTGACTAATTCAAATATAGAAGAAAACACCACCTAATGTATTTCTTCACCAAATGTCTTTGAACAGTATTTCCCACTGTCTTACTAAAAATATCTCCTTTTAACAGTGTCATCTAGTAGTCTTAGCCTCCTAAAAATACAATTACTCACTTACCTTTCAAAAAGTTGTTAAGCGATTTTCCCCCACATTTTTTTTCCATTTCTTTTAAAAAATAAAAAAATATAAAAAAATAAAAAATTGATGATGTAAGAGTGCAAGGGGCACAACCTTCTTTTCTTCTGTTGTTTATTAATGATGTCAACAGTCCCATAAAATTTTAAAACCTTTTTCATATTGGTAAAGTGGCGCAGCTAAGGGAGGGGAGGGGTCCAAATTCGAAAGACACCCCTTGGCCCCCACTTGAGGGTGCCCCCATAAGAGTATCCGAATTTTTTTTTACATTAAACATTACGCCACCGCCATGTATGCAGCCCCCCCCCCAAAAAAAGAGACCCTGCCCCCCCTGGGCCCCCAAATCCTTACAAATCCCTAGCTACCCCACTGTATTGGTAGCTAAACTCTTTTTGCAAAAAAAAATTTCAAGGTACTTTTGAAAATCTAAATTAAATTGTATCAGCTGTTGTAAACCTCTGCTCCTTTAAAAAGTTTAATCATACCTTACAAAATAAACAATTGTTTTTATTTTTTTTAAATATTAGGATTGACATTTTGCTTGCTTTAATGGGGACACATTGCTCAGGATGGCACTTCATATGATTTAATTGCATTTTTAAAATAAATTTTCTAAATTTCTTTTTATGATTGGCATTTTTAGGCAGAAGCAGAAGAAAAAAGCCATGCTGGCACAAGCTGAAACGGAACATGGGAGAATGGTGAGAGCTGTTGAGGCTTTCATGCGGGTAATTAAACTTATATTTAATATGTTAGTCTTTGAAAAAATCTCACACAGATTTAAATCATATGACATTAGGAAAGTGAAAATATTTTTAACAATAAAACTACATGTATATAGAAATAAATGAAGAATTTTGTATGATTATGTTATTGATTCACCAATGAAATAAGTGATTATTTAAATGTACAGATAAACATGGCCGCAATATTAGTGGACTAAAAAGAAAAGGTTATTTTAATCACGACAGGCTAAAAAAACTATGGACTAAGAGTCCATTGGTTCCCAACCTTTTTCGGGTGTCGACCACTTTTTAAATCCCTTATTTTAACTTCACCGGCGTCTCTCTCTCTCTGTCTGTCTTGGGCGGGCGGAAAAACAGAAGTCAAAAATGACCCACTTCCCATGATCCGATCGAACTGAAATTTGGCACACGGACCCGTCTAACCTAACAATGCATCGTATCAAAATTTCAGATCGATCGAACGTACGTAATTAAATTAATGCATTTTTAGTTTATCCTTATATGAGGTATGTAATTCAAATTCACGGTTTGTTATTGTTTTTTTCCCACGTGAAATTTTGAGCTGACGCATTGAGGCGACCCAACGAAGCGACGGGCGCTTTTGTTTACTTTTTACGTGTCACTCTGAGCTCGGTCAAGCGAATCGGTGACCAGACTTTTCCCCTCTCCCCCTCCCACCCACCCCTCCCCCCTAGGGTTATGAAGCAAACTTGAGTTAAGACAGATTCAGTCTGTAAATGTTTGAAAATAATCAATACTGTTAGGTATGTCTCATATATAAGGGATTTATAGTCAAAAACTTTGTTTTTACGGGTTTGTTTTATTATAAAAGCCATATGACCCGCGACCCCCATGCAATTGAAAAAGACATATTCAATATGGTTTTATTTTAAAATAGTTTAATCTTTAATAATTAATTTAGTGTGTTGGTTGAGATTGCATGTCCTTAACCAGCGTCCGAATTCTGAGGGTGAGTTTATTGTTACGAAGTGGGTAGACACCGCGCAATGCGCTGCATCCACTGTAAAGCTTGGGTGTCGCGTAAACGTGACGTCACATTTTGCTCTTACTACTTTATAAGATTTTTAAAAATGCAAACGGTACATGAGCTTCTGTGGTCTCACGGTTAGGACGTAAGATTTTTGAACCCTAGGTTTCAGGTGGAGGTTCGAGTTTCGTTTGAGTCTTTTTTTTTAAAGTTTGTAGTTTCAGTTTTAGGGTCTGGGTTAGGTTTAGTTGTCTATTTTTTAAATTAATATAGAAAAAGAGTTTCGTTTGAGTCTTTTTTTTTAGGTTGTAGTTTTAGGGTCTGGGTTAGGTTTGGTTGTCTATTAATTAAATTAAATTAAATAGAAAAAACAAGAAATATAATATAGCAACCAAAAATATGATTTAACGAGCGCACCGTTCTCTTTGCTTTTACCAAATTAATTTTAAAATCATAAATATTTTTAAAAATAAATTTTAAGCTATTAAGGTGGACTGGGTATACCAAAATAAACAGACTGTATTGCGTGTCATCCACCCAGCTGAGTGGACACCGCGTAACGCGCAGTGTCTACCAACGGCCTTATTGTTAACGCCAACCTCATGCCATTCTCAACATTTAATTTATTTCTATCTTGTGTTATTAAATAAAGAAAAGTTGCTAATCCACTCTCACAAAGATATGTAATGATACATACCACACCATAATTGTGTGAGCAACTTTTCATTAAAGAAGTTACGTGCCGAGGAATCATTCTACAAATCCAAGAATTCATCGGGAATGCTGGATACATCAAGGAAAGCAGAAAATGGATTTCTTGTAAAATAAGTTTCTACTTCTTTCAGCTCAGGGAAGTAATGCGGCATTTCGTTGTCAAACGTTTTCGAGATGCCCATTGATCTCCACCTTCAAACGTTCATTTATTTCACATTCAGATCCACCTAGCACACTGGCGGCTGGATAGCGAAGTCAATAGTGCGCTCGCCTCACATGTTGAGGGGTGTGGGGTCTAGCCCACGTTAAAGCCACAATAACAAATAGATGTAAAAACAAAGTTTTTGACTATAAATCCCTTATATATGAGACATAACTAAAAGTATTGATCATGTTTAAACGCGACACTTACAGACTGAAACAGAATTATCTCCCCTGGTTTTAAAACGCAGGGACGGTAGGGGGTATGAACATCGACGGTCGGCGTCAACGCGTGAACTGAACTGGCACGTGAAAGAATTATAAACAAATAGTCGGTTCGGATGTCCAATTCAACTTACAAAGCAAGTTAATATAAGGGATTTAAAAATGTTGATGAATGACTATCGCTAAAAAGTCCTCCGCTGACCTGGAGAGGAGATGGGCGCCGCCAAGGTCTATCCAGCCCCGAGAAAGTTCCAATTGAAACATTAGAACCACCTACGACCACGAGGTTATGGGGCACTAAAAAAACCACACTGGAGAGTTTCTCAAACATGGCAATGTTTTCAAGACTTACTTTTCTTCGCCAGTTTTGCAGCTTAGATTAAAAATTTTAAAAAAGAAATGCCCCGAGATTATTGTGAAATGCTAAAATATCAGTTTGCTTTCCCCCGAAGCTTCAGATTAAGCCTATTTTGCTGTTCTAATATATCTGCTAGATATGCTACTCTTTTCAACCAATCTTCGTCGTTAAAAGATACGAAGGGTCATGCTCCCTTGTCTTCCATGAACAACCTGATTTCCTCTTTCAATTCTGAGACAAGATTCACAACATTTCCTTTCGACAACCTTTTCTACTACAGTGAAGAAAAGAAGCAACGTGTGATCAGAATCAATTTCTTTACACAGTTCTTTAAACTTACGATTGTTAAGAGCTCCAGTTTTGACGTAATTTATTATTTTTATCAGCGAATTCAGCACCTCTTGCAGAGGAGTGGGAAGAGTCTTACTTGCGAGAACATACCTGTGAACCACGCAGTTGATTCCCCTTGCTCGGGGAGCAAGTTCTTGTACTTTTTTCTGAAAGCCTGATTTTGAACAAAGCATAGATGGCTCACAATGTGTACAAACCCCACAGATGTTTTTCCACTTTAATCCTCCAGTCTCAAAGGAACGTATTTATCTTCTCCATAATATCTTCACTTTTGGTAGAACCTTCAAGTCCATTACAAAATAGGAACACTTCTGTGATATCATCCGAATGAATATATTTCACTTAGACAAGCAACTGAGCTCACGGGCTTACGTCTGTTAATGTATCAACTTGAAAAGAAAACAATGATGAAACCTTTTGTATGCACCGGGGCATCTGGTTAAGTGAGCGACCTATCACAAAGCATACTTTGAAGAACACGTGACAGTCACTTTTAGAATATTGTTTTGGAGCGCTAGATGTTGAAAATACATAAAATAAAAAGTAAACTATACTTATAGCTATTTGTTATGTATAATATACACTAATCATCAAACAACTTCTCTACTTGGCATTAGTATTAGATTTATTTATATGTACGGGTGCGAATTTAGCAGTGCAAGATTGGATTATAGTAACCAAAAAATGTCGAATGTATAAGTTGGCGACCCTCAGAAAACCCATCGCGACCCCCTTGAGGGTCGTGACCCACAGGTTGGGAACCTGGGGACTAAGAGCTTATAAATTCTAAAGATACAAAGTACACCAGATCACAGACAAAACATTAGTGGCACCTCACCGAAAATAATTATTCAGGCAGAAAAGAACATGAAAAGCTGAATTAAGAAGCTAATTTTTCTTCTTTTAAAAAAATTAATTTTTTACAGGTATTAGACAAGCATAATTTAACAGATTTGGAATACATCGACAAAAACGAGTTGCAAAATGCTTTAAAGGATGTGAGTATATTAATTTCCAATGTACAAACTTTGTTGAGAAATCAATTCACTTGTTTGTAATATATTTTTGGTTAAAGAATAAATTGGCCATGTAAACAAACTTAACTTAAATTTAAGCATACACATTATTTGAACTTTATTTTAATTTTTTTACATCATCAACAATTTTTAGAAAGATTTTTCTGAAGAAAATGCAAGATTGCTGTTTGGAGATGATATAGATGTGAATTCTGCTTTCGATATGTTGGACAAAGATGGCAATGGAAAGGTTGGTCAAAACTATTATGAAAGATTACTACATCAAAATCCTGCTAACTGCAAGTAAACATTAAAAACACTCCCTAAAACACAAATTTTGACTGTTTACATTGTTACGTTTGTGCTACTAGTAGAGAATTTACAACCCGACGGAGGCATGTTATAGTTGTACAAATATTTTTTATTGAAAGATTTAAAAGATTTTGTTTCCATTAATATAATGTTACAATTTTTAACAGATAGCATTTTTAGAACTGGTGCAATTTATTGAAGAACATGGAATCAGGATGCAGGTAAATTTTATTTTTTGTTAATATATTTTTTTTTAAAATTTAAGTAACGCCAGCAGAAATGTCTATGAACAAACCTTGGAAATAATACCTCAATAACATAATAATTGTTGTTTTTCAAAGAATTAATTAATTAGCTTATAAAGCAATGTCATTTTCTCAACATTTTTTTATAATTATTTTTTTCTGTATTTGAAGATAAGGTTCCAAGGATATGGAAGAAGGGAGGTCACCACATTTAAGGAATTCCTGTCGGCTCTACAGAACACACTCTTAACGAATCTGAAATACGTCTTTGTTGCGGTAAATGTGTGGTCTTTTTGGGGGTAAATGTGTGGTCTTTGTTGGGGTAAATGTGTGGTCTTTTTGGAGGTAAATGTGTGGTCTTTTTGGAGTAAATGTGTGGTCTAATTATGTGATGCTATTCATTTATTAACTTATTAACTAAGGGGCCGTCCATTAATGACGTCTAGCCCCTGGGAGGGGAGGGTCCACACATTTGTGACGATGTTTGAAGAGGAGGAGGGGGTGTTTAAGAAATGTGACGTCACATAAAAAACGTGCAACTGAATACAGGGTTAAATAATTGATTGCTTACACTTTATTTATTGACGTGTTACATGGCTTCATGCGTGTTACGATATTAGAGTGCAGCCTCACACTAAATTCCTACTTAACTGACACGAAAGAGATTTGAAACATGCTAATTTTCAAATAGAAAATACGGCTTATTGGAGGGGGGTCTAAGATTTTGACGTCATATTGTAGGGGGTCTAATATTTTGTGACGTTATATTGTAGGGGGGCTAAGTTTTTGTGACGGGGGGGTGAAAAATAGGCCGAAATATCGTGACATCTTTTATGGACGGCCCCTAAAGGTAGGGGCTATAATAGCCCTTCAAAACCCCGCTCATATTCTCATTTCATCTCACTATATCTGTGCTCCCACGGCCCCCTTCATATAACCAAAAACAGATCTATTACTCCCGGTACAAACTTTTCTTGCCAAACTTGGTGTCTTGACCACAATGCGAACCAATAGCATTTATTAATATTTCTAATTATTTTTTCACCATTTTAAATCCATAGATCTATGTTTTTTGGGTTAAATTATAATTTTATTCCTTTTAAAAAACGTAAATTAATTTTAATTTATCTCAAAAACTAAATGTATTGCAGATTTTAAATATATTTCTTTTTTTTTAAATATCCTGTCATTAATGCATTATATCTGGATAAAACAATACACTTCTACTTACTATAGAGCAGGGGTGGCCAGACCTGTGGTAACTGAGAGCCATATAAAAATTCAACAAACATTTTGAGAGCCGCTTTGAAGCACTCTTCCAGTAATCCTTGTAACATATCTTTTATAAATTGTACTCGAGCCGCAATGAGAACACAGAAGAGCCGCATGCGACTCGCGAGCCGCGGTTTGGCCACCATTGCAATAAAGTGATTAAATTGACACCTGGGGCTTTAAAAGTTAAAATTAAGCTATAACACGTCTTTAAAATTATGACTACTTTTTTAAAATGTTATATTGATTATGTACTTTTCAACAAAATTTACACATTACATTGATTCATTGTTAATGCAGCACCACTACTATTTTATTATTGGACTAAAATTTCTGTTAACTACACCCCAAGACAATTGCATTTTAAACTTTCTGCTTCTATTTTTTTTTCATTCTAGATTCTCAATTTACTAACTTCTGATTCACTATTTTAAAAAAAGTATTTGCTAATTTTCTCGTTAATAATATGTAGCAGTAATAACTATATAGCATAAATTATCAATTCCGTCAAGTTAAATATTTTCTCGACTTCTCTATTCTACCCTGAATTATTCGTTTTTTAATCATGAAATAATTGGTTGTCAAGTATAAACAGTTATACAAGACTGAAATGAGAAATCGTTTTCATTTCATCGGCACTCCTTCCTTTGTTAGTGTTAGATCAGTAACAATGTACTTTATATTTTTCGAGAATCACTTTTCATTAAACCTATGTGGGGAGATATTTTTTACAGTGTAAATTCCATAAATAATGTTGTCGATTATGTTAATACTAGCAAAAAAAACCGTCCATGGACGGGAATAAGTGTAGGGTGACCTGTGAAGTTCATCGTAGGACATCACAACATCCACATCAAATGAATCCAAAATGAAAATGAAACGTACCAAGTCGTCGGTCCAACTAGAGGCTTTGTCCTGAGACCCTACCTCCTCCCTCAACACCGTGGTCTGTTTTTGAGACCCTATCTCCCCCACACCGCGGTCTGTCCAGAACCCTACCTCCCCCCACACCGCGGACCGTCCAGAGACCCTACCTCCCCCATACCGCGTTTTGTCCAGAGCCCCTACCTCCTCCCACCCCGTCTGACCAGAGACCCAACCCCCGCACATCACGGTCTGTACAGAGACACTACCTCCCCACCACTGCGGTTTGTCGAGCGACCCGCCGTCTCGACCGGCCATACATGTGTATCACGTTAAAAATACTATACATTATAGTTATAATAAATAACCCGTAAAAACAAAGTTTTTGACTACAAATCCCAACGCCCACCACTCAAAATAAACTCTTTGAAAAATACTGTACCAAAAATAACTCGTTTTGAACGTCCGCGTAAATTTGTTCAATATGTAAATGAGATTTAATTTTCTCCGCTAGTGATTAGCTGTAGGAGTCTGTAGGAGTTTGAGGGACCAATCGCAATCGACGACTGGACAGAAAATTACCTTTTATTATTATATAAGATTGTGTAATATATTTGTGTACATCCTACAGGAAAAAGATGTACACAGAACGGTAGGAATAAACACAGGACATGTTGGTACATCAGACTATAACTTGGAGGATGCGGACAGAGATTTTGTTATAGCTGTAAGTATTTAAAAACCTATTTCTACATTTCAAGTATTTAACTTTACATATAAATTACTTGTAGGCACAACTCCCACTATGTTTATCCATAGTTTTCCTTGTTGGTGTGTCAGTCTATTTGTCCATAATTTTAACTAAACATTATCTCCCGATTCACATATAACTACTAGATATTTGCCCAGCCTACCAAGAGAAAGTCTTCTAGAAATAGAGGTCTTGTTATGCAGAAAGCTGATAAGGATTGAATTAGTTGTCAGAGGCACAGAGAAGGGGACGTGGGGGTGTTGCCCCGGGCGCAAACATTATTAGGGCGTAAAATTGAGAAAAACTATGAGATGTTTTAGATTAACATTTCGATGTCCCTTATTATCTTACCTCTAACTTTTTCCCCACACATCCAAGAATGCGTCCATCAGGCGGGTGATGCGTTCAGTGACATAGCGTGGTGTTCGGGTTAGATACCAAACTTGCTGCCCCTCCCTTGTAAAATAAGATTCTATCATAAACAATACTAAGAAAATTATAGATTTTTAAGTTAGAAATAAAAATTGAATAGCTTTCATTTCTTGATCTGAAATTGATATTGATTTTCTCCAAGCCAAGCTCTTTGCTGGCAAAATCAATTTATCAGTCATTTGCCTTCTGAAAGTTACGGTGTCGGATGCACAAAGAAGAAATTCCTTTGGCGTGACCTCTTTTAAATCGTCGACACCAATTGCGGAGCAGTCTTCCGAATTTTTTGAAAGAGATGCCTTTATCCAATAGAGTCTATAAAGTTCATGATTTTTTGGCCCTCCAGCTGGATTAGGAGGAACACGTCTATCCTCCATTCCCTTGTCTCAAGTTGGCAGATCCGCCCATGAGCACGTTCACAGTAGTTTATGCAACAACCGTCTATGGGGCCGTCCATAAAGTACGTCACGCTATTTTTGACCATTTTTAACTCTCCTCTCCCCCCTGTCACAAACTCAAAAATCTCGGAAACCCCCCTCCCCTAAAGTACATCACACTTTCTAACAAAACTGTTGTTTTGTATTAACAAAATAATTAACATTTAATATAAAACACCGTGACGTCACACATGGCCGGACCTCCACCTCCCCCTGTCACAAAGTGTCACACTTTCTTACACCCCCTCCCCCCTCTGGAGCGTGACGTACTTTATGGACTATTGTCTGAAGGGCAGCCGCTTTCTGAAAACATGTATCAAAAACTTACTGGGACTATTCCATTCTGCAAAGGGTGGTTTTTATTATTTTATTCAAACATCGATTGTGTGGGTTGGTACCGGTCTTCGTTCATAATGAAGGACAGTTTTAACCTTCGAACCTGTCCTTTCCGTGGTACCATTCTACGGTTCATCGATAGTGTGGGTTGGTACTGGTCTTTGTTCATAATGAAGGACAGTTTTAACCTTCGAACCTGTCCTTTCCGTGGTACCATTCTACGGTTCATCGATAGTGTGGGTTGGTACTTACTGGTCTTTGTTCATAATGAAGGACAGTTTTAACCTTCGAACCTGTCCTTTCCGTGGTACCATTCTACGGTTCATCGATAGTGTGGGTTGGTACCGGTCTTTGTTCATAATGAAGGACCGTTTTAACATTCGAACCTGTTGTTACGGTCAGATGTTGTGGTGTGGGGATGACTACGCATAAATGGGGTTGTGAACACTTGTCCTCGTGGAACGGGGGGGGCGGGTGAACGCAAGGTGCGTGCAAGTTGTAATGAATTGACAGGACCACGGTCAAAGGGAGACATGGTGATTGACCCAGGGGCCAGTCAAAAACCAGTCGGACAAGACGGGGTATAAAATGGGTCACATTGTGTGTCGCTGTGAGATTTGTTAAGTTGCCAAGTAGCAGACAGGTGAAAGACGTACGATAGAGTGTGGAGTTTGTGAACGTAGTCCAATCCGGTCAAGCTGGGCCGAGGACTCTGGATGGTATGACCATCAACTGTAAACTGCCAATTGTACTGTACCATAACTATATTCAAAGCTTCTGGATGTCAATAAACTTATGTTGAAAGAAAACAACCCAGCGTTGCTAAATCTTTTACCCGTCTACGTGGTAAATATCTGTGGCTAAGGGGGGACCTCAACCCCTAGACAACGACTCCGCCACAGTGGGGGCCCGCCGAAAAACCGAGCCATCGGTTCGAGCCAACGCAGCACATCAAGGCACGTACTAGCCATACTGATATCAAGATCTTCACGAGAGCGTAGGGCTTACGCCTCGTAACGACGAGACCAGTGGTGTTGAAGACAGCTGGAGCAGTGGTGTGAAACACAGCCATAGAAGTGGTGGGGAAGACAGC
The DNA here is from genome assembly GCA_944989445.1 of Ampullaceana balthica. Lineage (NCBI taxonomy): Eukaryota > Metazoa > Mollusca > Gastropoda > Lymnaeidae > Ampullaceana > Ampullaceana balthica. The sequence continues at coordinate 28,733 of CALYLW010001264.1, read as the reverse complement.
CGTAGCAGTACTGCTGAAGACAGCCGGAGCAGTGATGTTGAAGACAACCGGTGCAGTGGTATTGAAGACAGACGAAGCAGTGGGGTTATAGACGCAGCAATGGAGGCCATGCAAACTGCACCCGGAGGAGCATCGAAGGAATAACGAACACTAACTATGACAGTAACACGTTGGAGAAGCTGAATACAGCCAGGACAACCTCGAGGTTACAACCTCAGTAATACGTGACAGTGAAGTCGGTGACTTTGTGATTTTCTTACCTATGGATATTGATACTGCCATGGTGTAATGTGTTTTCTTATGTATGGTTATTATGTGAGTGTGGATTTCCCATGATAGTAAGTACTTTTTGATGAAATTTTGAATTGTAAAATATTGTAAAAATATTAGATAGTTAGAAAATTTTGAGTGTAAAGGTGAGAGTCAAAAGACGGTGGACAAATTTTATATTGTGACCGTAGAGTGACTATTAATATAGAAACATTAAAATGTGGTTGCCTAATGTAGAAAAACTTAAACAAAGTGCCCGGGAGCTGGGATTTGAAGGGGAGGAGGCTAAGAGATGGGTTATAGAGGCGTACAAGAGGGAGGAAGATGAGGAAAGAGATAGGAAGAGGAGGGAGGAAGATGAGGAAAGAGAGAAACGGAAAGAAGAAAGGGCGGAGGAGTCAAGAAGGTTAGAAAGGGAGAGACAAAGAGAACTAGAAATGGCCGATGAAATGTATAGAGGAGTTAAAGAGGAAGACAAGATAGGTACAAATAATAACGTTCTAATTACTCAAACCACTTCGGGACCAAAGAAAAGATATAAATCGAGAACCAAACACGTGACTGAGAAACCGGAGTTGAAATGTCAAAAAGGGGTAGCCGAAATTGAAAATAAAAACTTTTCCAAAAGCGATTTGAATTCCACTACTAGGAAAATTTCGATAGACACTGCTGCCGCTAGCAAAAAGAAAGGAAGAAAGGAAAAAGTCAGGAAAGAATTAGCAAGGGGGAAAACGATTACGCAGTCGGACAAGAAAGTTGTTAATGACAAGAACCCTGTAAAACCTGAAAATAATGTTAAAGAAACAGACAATAAAGTGGTAGAACCTGAAAAGAATTATGCCGAACAAGTCAGAGATGAAATTAGGATGGGGGCGGTAGGAAAAGAGACCAAGGAAAACACTCCTGAGCCAGAGAAGAGAGATGATCATTCAGTTATAGACGCCTTAATAGCTGGGACAAAGGGTGAAATTAAATCGGAAGAAATAGAAGTTCAGAATGACTGTGATGAGAAGACTGAAGGAATCGGAGATGTAGAGAAAGTCACACGAGTGGAATATAATGAAGCAAATGATACAATAAATTATTATGCTAGTGATACTTTAGAAAGGAGCACACATAAGAACGAAAAGAAGATAAAGCAGGGTCAATTAACTAATGTAGTGACTGCTAATAAATGGAAGGAAAAGGGTGAAAGGGAAGATAGCTGGTGGTTAAAAAAAATTGAAGAGGTACGGTTAAAGTGGGAGCAAGAAGATAAAGAATCATTGAGACAAAACGAAGAAAGACAAAGACTGCGACAGAAAAAAGATGAAAAGAAGCAGCGACAATACGAAAAGAGACAGGAGAAAATGTTAGAAAATGATGAAGAGAAAAGAAGAAAACGTAGAATTAAACAGGGAGCTTTAAAAAGTAACGAGAGTAACTGTCAGGAAGAATTATATGGAATAGCCAGCTTATTTTGGGAAGAGCCGTATGTAACGAAAGAAGTTAAGGTGGCAGAACCGGCAGCTGGCGAGATAGCCAGGGAAGAAAGTAATAAACTCATTAGTGAATTGAGAAATAATCTGACCCTTAGAGAGAATGAATTAAAGGAACACAAAGAGACAGTAAGTAAACTAGAGTCAACATTGAACAAGGTTGAAACTAGACTAACGGATCTCGAAAAAGTTGACATCAAACACAGATTAAAAATAGAGGAAACTGAAGTTGAATCAATGAACTTAAGAATGAGAATTGCCGAAATGTACAAACTACTGGCTCAAAATGATGAAGAAAAATCCAGCTGGCTTAAAATAATTAAGGACAAAGATAGAAAGGTAACAGGGCTGAATAAGACGGTGACTGAGAAAGATGAATGTTTGCAGAACTTACAGTGGAAGCTAAAGGAAATTAAAGACACACTAACTCAAAAAGAAGAGGAGAATAATGAGTTAACACTGACTATAGCACATAACAAAGAAGACATAAATGACTTATGGCGAATCATTGTTGAAAAGGAAGAGAAAAGGACTGAATTAACGCAAAGATTAACTGGTAATGATACAGACATGACAGTGATTGTGCAGAGAACGTCCAAGATGCTTGGGACAATAGTTGAAAAACCTCACGAAAAGTGGACTAAAGAAGTACAATTTCGAAAGAGGGAAATTTTAGTTGAAAATTTGAATAAGAAGAAAAGTAGTGACCCAGATATGCAAGATTGGGTGAAGGTCACTGAACACACCGTGGTCACAGTAGTAACATTAACCTCCCAAGCAAAATGTATTGAATGTAAGGGAAATAAGGATAATGATGGAAATATTGATTGTGCTACTGAATTTCTAGAGTATAGCAAACTTATTGATAGAGATCAGGAGAATATTGAAGATAATGATGGGAAAATTGAGTGTGCTACTAAGCTAAGAGCAGATATCCCACATAGGGATAAAAACAAGCAACTTAAGAAGAAACCCTTCAGTGGAGCCATACAACAATATGACGTGGGCTCAGCTAAACACTGTTGTGAGTTGTTGAACAAAGGTGACACGTATAACCTCCAAGGACGCAGCAGGGCAAACACGGAGCTCAACAGAAACAATAACAATGACACAGTGCGATCAAGACTGGCCAGAATGCATAGGACCATGACGGACAAAAACTCACTGGACAGGCTTACGGCCGGTCTGGTGAGAATATGGGTTTTATTAATAATTGGGGTCCGGTTGAACACATTTAATTGTGTGGGTAGCTCGTGCGTTGGTAAAATTTTGGACGCAATGGTCAGCCCTTCGGGTCAAAGAGTACAATTCAAAAGAGGTCAGGGAGGAAAATTCAAATGTAGTGACCGAAGTTATTGGCGAGATTGCAAGGGCGGAGGTAAAGCTAACATGATAAGTCGTGGAGGGGGTGACAGGAGTGATCGGGGAAATTTCAGAGGTGGAGGTATACTTAACCGAAAAAGTCATAGAGGTAGCGACAGGGAGGATCGCAGAGGATAGAGGTGGCAATGGGAGTGGGACAGACAAAGACTGATTTTAGTCCCACTAAGACTGCCAGTATACTGACAGATTTTGTAGGATTGAGTACAAGAATGATCAAAATAGCTAATAATTAAGCCTGGGACAATGACAAATGATAGTAGTTACCAAATTTTATGGTACGCTCTTGGTAATGCTAATAAGGGTCGTTTCTTGTTTGGAATGGGAAAGATACGAAATGTTCCAACATCAAAAACAATGACTGTTATTTTGATGCATACATTGAAGTTGTCTGAGTATTACGGTATAGGAGGGCGCCGTAAATAACACGGAATTGGTATTGTATCTTCTATGATGGTGATAATTTGTTGAAAATTATGAAGAATAATGATAATATTTTTGGGATTGAAGTTGGGGTCTGCGTGACCTTGTACCAGTATCATTGTGAAATGAAATAAAGTGGTTCGTATGTTCATGACAAATGTATTGATCATATAAGAAATTTTGTGCACTGGAGACCTCAGTCCAAATTTTTATGATAAGAGATGTTGTTATGATGATAATGTTTTGGTTAGGATGATGATGATGCTATTTGTTGATAACTATGAGGAGTTATGATAATGTATTTTTGTATTTACTTGGGGGGTCTGAGCGACCAATTCCCAGTATTACTATTATATGAATTGATAAGACAATTCTTATGTGCACGACACATTTTGATTATGTAAGCACAACATGTTTGGAGCCCTCAGGCATTTGGTATAACATTGATAATAAGGATTTATTATATGTTATGATGATGAAATTTTTTATTCATGAAAATTTTGCCGATGATTATGTTATGATTATGAATATAATAATTTGTGACCCATTAACTGGTGGTTATAACTGGTCCCAGTATGAGGGACGTTAAATATACATAATGGGTCCCAGTATGAGGGACGTTAAATATACATAATGGGTCCCAGTAGGGGGGACGATAAATATACATACGAAGTCCCGCTATGGGGACAGAAAACATACATAACATGTCCCATAAGATACAATTATTAATGAAAAGGGACAGAAAAAAGGGTGGATAGTGATTGCCGTGACACAGGAGTAGCAATTAAACCATTGAAGCATGCCATTCATTGTTTGTGAGACATGTTGAGCAATTAAGTCACTGAACCATGACTTTCTTCGCTTGAAAAACATGGGGATCATCTAAATCATTGAACCATGAGATTCTTTGCTTGTGAAACATGGGTGTCATTTAAGTCATTTAACCATACCAAGATTTTTTGTATGTGAAGAATATTAATACTTCAAATGTGACAATTTTTTCCTTTTGTATATTGAGGTATATATATCGTTGACATTTTGAGTAGTAATAACCTTTGCTACCCTCGAAGGCGAGGTAGTATAGGACTAGACTCGTACGCAGGTACGAAAACCGGGTAGTTCCACAATGTAAATAAAACGATTCCTTATTATGTATTTGGGAATATACACCAGCTATTGTGAACTAATATTTTGTTGGAAGCTAGCATATTACTGGTGAAAATTCTGTATATAGTGCACATTGCAATTGTTGAATATTGTTAAAATAACTATATATTAATGAAATACCTGTGTGTGTAAGAATGGGATATATTATTAGTAGATCATGACACACCAAAACCTCAAGACCTTATGTTTATAAACTCGCGACATTCTTGCTAAGGTCGCTCGTGAGGAGGGGGGTGTTACGGTCAGATGTTGTGGTGTGGGGATGACTACGCATAAATGGGGTTGTGAACACTTGTCCTCGTGGAACGGGGGGGCGGGTGAACGCAAGGTGCGTGCAAGTTGTAATGAATTGACAGGACCACGGTCAAAGGGAGACATGGTGATTGACCCAGGGGCCAGTCAAAAACCAGTCGGACAAGACGGGGTATAAAATGGGTCACATTGTGTGTCGCTGTGAGATTTGTTAAGTTGCCAAGTAGCAGACAGGTGAAAGACGTACGATAGAGTGTGGAGTTTGTGAACGTAGTCCAATCCGGTCAAGCTGGGCCGAGGACTCTGGATGGTATGACCATCAACTGTAAACTGCCAATTGTACTGTACCATAACTATATTCAAAGCTTCTGGATGTCAATAAACTTATGTTGAAAGAAAACAACCCAGCGTTGCTAAATCTTTTACCCGTCTACGTGGTAAATATCTGTGGCTAAGGGGGGACCTCAACCCCTAGACAACGACTCCGCCACACCTGTCCTTTCCGTGGTACCATTCTACGGTTCATCGATAGTGTGGGTTGGTACTGGTCTTTGTTCATAATGAAGGACCGTTATAACATTCGAACCTGTCCTTTCCGTGATACCACTCTACGGTAATAAACATGAACTTCTCCCTTTTTATTGATGACGGGTTCCACGACAATCGAGGCTCTTGCTCTAAGAATGCCAAATATATTGCTCAGAGCATTGTTCTGGATTCCTTGTAGATTTTTCAGTGCAGCCTTGCTGGCAAAGTATTGTTATTCCTTATTATGTTCAGCGAGTATGTTTAAAGCTTGGTGTGAAGAACTCTATCGTGTTTTGCCGTACTTGCTTTACGTTAATGAACAATATTCTTTTAAGAGCATCTTTGGTTGACATTTGAGATTAACGAAATTGAAGATATAGTTAGTATTACCCAAAATGTGTAATATCTTGATACAATAGTTTCGTTTCTACATTTCTCTGTGAACATTCAGAAAAGTTTATCATCACGGGCGTCGAACTTTATTTTCTTAATTATTTGTTCACTAATTTTTTTTTATCGTTTTCCCCAAGAATATTCGCTCACGGAGCCACCGTCACTGATCTCAGTTATGTTAGCTAGTTAGTTCCTCTCGGGCCAAAGACGGCACATGGGGCAGAATTTATGTGTAATGTACTGTCCTTTATGTAGTTATTATGGTGTGAATGGTTATTTAATTATTATATTTATGTTATGATCTCCATGTAAAGCGCTGTGAGCCCGGTTCCTTACTGGGATAGCGCTATACAAATTATCAATTATTATTATTATTTCCATTTACGACGATCCGTCGCCAATTGTATTAGGTCTTGATTACTTCTTAGACCCATGGTTGAGCTTTCTCTTTTGATTGTTCTACTTAGGGTTTCCTTTGGTCTTCCTTGTTTTCTTTTGCCTATTGGTGTCCATATGAAGGCCTGACGAGGGAGTCTTCTCTCGTCTATTCGAAGAACATGACCGATATAATTCCAACGTATTCTCCTTATAAAAGTAGACACATATTCTGGGTTGGTTTCTTCTCTAATTGTTTCATTTAATTTAAAATCACCCCATTTTATATTCAAAATTTTCCGGAGGCTCTTGTTTTCGAAGGCAACTAATTTCTTTTCTATAGCTTGATTTGATTTCCAGCTTTCGTATCCATATGTTAGTACAGGGATTACGCAAGAGTTGAATAGCCTAAGTTTTATATGTTTGCTAAGTGTCTTTGATCTCCAAATATTTGTAAGTTTGTTAAAATCACTTGACGCCAACGCAATCTCTGATCTTTGATCTCCATCATATGACATGTTGCTTCCTAATTCTCAGGAACATTTCTCAGTCATGTAATATTCACAAATTCATTAACGATAGTGAGTAAGAAATAATTTGGAGTCCCTTATTGCACTTGATTCTTGAGGGAGCTTGGGGGAAGTTAATGTTTATCATCTATCTTACCAGTAATTATTTTCTGTCCGAGGCGATATTTTATCACATTCTCTGTTCAAATCGAAAGACCTTCATAGATTGATTTATTTGTCATCATTTTTTTAAAATTAATATTATTAAAGTGCCTTCTGAATGAAGCCCAATAATTCCACAGTGAACCCGAGTGAACATACGAATTCAATGTTTTCTGCGCAATATGTTTACACGCTATTTATTTATTAAGTTAATAAAAAAACGTATAAGATATCTTATTTTTTAACATTAAATTCCAATAGTGCATTGAATGTTATTCATTTAAATTATTTATTTGAGACTTTCCCAACGGATATGTGTATGCAATTCAAGGAATTAACGATAGATTTTTTAAAAAAATCTATTGGCCAGCTAATAATGTCCCCGAATTTTGTTGAGACAACATTGTATAAACAACACATTTTGTTAGGAATTTCGAGTAAATTTTTGTAAGTTTTGACAACGTGCTTCAAATAATTCAAAACAACATTTGCATTAAGTAACCAGCTTTTCCAGACAACTAAGCAATAGAAATTATATCAGAACCAGCCTCCTAGCCCCCCTCCTCCACATAAACACACACACACACACACATAATAGACGCGTGGTGGGGAGCGTAATTCTACCTGGCGACTGAACGAATATTTGGATACAGTTTTCTGCTTTACTTTTTGCCAGAGGCCCCACAAAAATCTGAGTTTAGCCTGTCATTTTCTGCTGTCATTTGCTCCTGTCATTTTCTGCTGTCATTTTCTCTTGTCATTTTCTCCTGTCATTTTCTCCTGTCATTTTCTCCTGTCATTTTCTCCTGTCATTTTCTCCTGTCATTTTCTCCTGTCATTTTCTCCTGTCATTTTCTCCTGTCATTTTCTCCTGCCATTTTCTCTTGTCATTTTCTCTTGTCATTTTCTCCTGCTTAGATTCGGTTGACCCCACACCACACCCCCCCCTTTTCCCCCTCGTTTGATATTCTTTTTGAACTTGTATTTTTTTCTGGGCAGAGAGGATACAATTCAACCAGATCTTTTCTACAATATTATGTTGCCCAACACGGGGAAACGTGTATCAAGAAGGCGAATGATCTGCTAACAGATAAGACGACGATTGAATATGACAGTGAAACTTCCTCACTTCAAAGGGGAACTCCAAATGAGATAACGGCATGTAAGTAAACAGTATTTCAATTCAATTTCTGTTTGGCCGACTTGTTTAAGTTATCACAATTAACAAGCCCATTTATCTCTTTGACTAAGAGGCGTAACCATAGATAGGGGTATATTTTACCCGGGGCGCCAATGTACAAAAACATGTACAATGTACACAAGGATATTAAATCGGGCGCTAGATGTGGCTTGTTATAAAGATGTCGGAAACGTTCTCGCAATCAAAATACACATTCAACTCGCGCAGAAGGAAACGCGGACTTTGTCTCTTCGTTTACTTGTCACGATTTATTGCTTTTTTTAAATTATTTTTTATTTATTTATTTATTTATTTATTTATTTTAAAGTAACTTTAAAGTACAAACTTATTTTTCTTCAACAACTCGGTGGAGTAAGTTTTTAAATTCCGTGATCAGAGCGGGAGCCTGAAAAACGCTGGCGTACAGGCCTAGAAGCTAGATGAATCAATAAGACTGCTAGAAGAATGCTGATTATTATATTTTTCAAAAATTATTTTGAACCATAGCAGTCTCCATTGCAAGAAGTGAGTTCAACAAATTGAAACTTGAATAACAGTATTTGCTTATTTTTTTGTCAGGATCGTCTCTGCAATCATGCTGTATATTATGTCAAAATATATTAACATGGAGATAAAACAGATTTTGATTAATAATTTAATAACTTTACCACTTTTACTACGGTGAAATCATTAAAAATATGTGCAAATTTTAAGTCTACGAGTGGTTCACGTACTGTTATTTATATAAATTTGCTTTTCCTAATCCAATTTTTTTCGTAGAAACCGAAAATTACTTTTACCTTATTAAATGAAGATAAAAAAAGGTGATTAGATGGGTGACACCGATAATTGTATACTTTGTGCTCGTGTGCAAGACATTCTAGTTAATTATGCCTCTTGTTCGACTAAACTTGTCTATCAATATACATAATTCCCGTTGTCTGTCTGTATGTATGGATGTAATTATAATGCTGTTAGGTGGCGCTGCGATCGATTTTTTATAGTGCTGCACCAAAAATAACACTTTTCGAACGTTCGGCATAAAATTGTTCAATATGATAATAAATGAATCAAATAAAAATAAATAAAATAAATGAAAGTTCTGTATTACGTTATTTTTTTTATCTGATGTGTATTTATTTTGAAAAATTCCGTCATTTTTGAATATTAAATAATAAATTTGTAGCATCTATTTATCCAGTGACTTTACTTTTTTATCAAGTTGATTTCCTATATCGTTATAGTGTTACCAGTGGCGTCGCTAGGGGGGCCGCCCCGGGTGACACCAACCCTAGTGACGCCTCTGAGTGTTACTTTACACAGTAGGTACATTTTTAATTGACATTTTTGTCGGTAAAAAAACAACAAAAAAAAACAATTCCATACGTAATATGCTTATCTTTTATTTTATAGCAATGATAATGTGAGTATTATTGCAACATCTCTTTTTAAAAAGTATTTTGCTAAATTAGTCTAACTTAGTGAATCGATAACAATTTATTTCCAATTTTATTTGACCTCCATTCATTTTTCCTATGTTTTATTAATACCAACAAGTTGAAATACAGCGATTCCTTCAAGTAGGAAGTGCAAGATCAGATGCTTTGTTTGTTTTATTAAATTGCTTGCATTTTTTTAATGCACTACTTTCTAAACAATTAAAACAAATCTTTTTTTAAATGCTCATAAAATACAAAATAATATTTACTTCACCTAGAGTATGGTCCTTTCAAAGCATTTAGCAAGTGACCGCTAACATGTGGAATAGAATTGAAAATGTATTCTACATAGCCTAAACATCAAATATTTTATAGAATTAATATAATCAGATATTTAAAGGTGTCAACGCACAATTCAAAGACGTCGTACTAATTTTTACAAAATTGCTCTGCACTTTATTACCTTTAAATTATTCTTTAAAAGCATGGTGTCTCATTTGATTAAAATAACTAAATAAAGTGTGCATAATATTTCTTAACAACAACATAAGTCAGTGTCACTGTATAGGCCTACAGGAATTAGCCGAAACTTATGCTGTCGTATTAGGTTAATAATAACGCTCATAATTTATTGTTTTCATTACACAATTTGTTTGTGTATTTTGTATTTTATTTAATAGCTTTATTGCAGTACCTATTCTATATGTTACGTCTTGTCAGGCCTATTAATACCCTGTTTTTATATTATAAATTTACCTATTTAAAAGCCTGATTTCAGTCTCACCCCCCATTACTTTATATGATTAAAGCAGTTCTGCTCAGATATATTTAATAGTTAAGTTTGAAAATTTAACAAATTTAATTTTTGAATCTTTTAACGTCTGTATATATAATATGCTTCTTTTTTTTTAATATATTCTTAGGGTGAGTGAATAATTTATTTCCCTTATTTAATCTTTTCCCAGCCATGACATGCTTGGCATTATTCAAACATTTCAAACATGAATTACATTTAGATTTACCCATGTTTGTCCTAATACTAACCATGTATTATTTTATCATAAGTTAACTTTATTTATGCCTTTTTAAAAAATGAAAGACTAGATATAAACCATGGATAAGCGTAGGACGCAATAATCTTCTGTATAAAAGGAACGTTTGTAACAAATAAAGAATCGTGAAATCGTGATTTGATTCAGTGGTGAAAAGTTATGACGTCACAATAAAACACCTTAGTAATTCAGAGCAGTTGGCTTTCCGTAATGTGAACACATTAAAAAAAATTTACACTGTTAGAAAATGTTATAATGTCTGATATGTCCAAGATGTCAAAAATTCTCAGTGATCTCGGATAGCTTTGAAATAATTATATTACAATTCACCACATAGTTATTTAAATTTTACCTTGAGAAAATGATTGTTACTAACAGTCTGTGCAGTTGTATGACAAGCTCATCTTAATTTATCCTAAGATAAAGAATTTAAAGTTGTTATCTGATTCTGTAAAGAAAGCTGTATATTTATATTTTAATATTAAATTGGCTACTTTTCAACTTTTTGCGTTAATAATGAGCGAAATTTTGAGGTTTTATTTATATTATAATATTATTGTAGTTATGGGTAAGGCTTTTTCATATATATATATAAATTTCACTAAATTTATAAATTTGAGCATGATAAAAATACGTTTTACAATATGAAATTAAATATATTCAATAATATTAAATGCTTATTTTAAAATATATATTAATTTGATTCCGACTGTGGTATATTGATTTCTTTAAAATGCGTATTTAAAATATGTATTTTATTTTATTTCAGTACTAAATAAGAAAAACTAACTAGTAAGACGGGCACAGATGCAAGTGGTGTGGAATGAATCAACAATGTCAAAATGTCTGATCCGTCAAGCCTTTCACGTTAACCAGTTTTGATAGCCTTCAAACATTTGAATTTGATTACTTACTGGACAATATTGTGATATTATTTATGTAACTAAAATCATGACTTTTTTGTATGCATACAGAGAATAAGACAAACTGATTTTAAATAAATGTTTTTAGCGTTCTGCAGAATACTCATAAATATATATTTTACAAACTGCTAATTTAATTGTGATATAATAACATTTCAAATCTAAACAAATTCTTCAGTCTTGATTTTTTATTAGTCTTAGTTTTTAACAATATATATTATATATCTAAACACATATACAAACGCAAAAAGTAACTGTACATTCGCAAGAAAATGTAAACTGAGGAAGTCAACTATGAAAATGTATGCTGTCAACTAAACCTAAATTCTACTTGACGTAGTGATTAATGCGAATTTCAATAGGCATTGTTGTTGTTAGTTGAGCCTCCTCGTCCATGAGGGGCATCCACCGATCATCGTCGATTCCTCCAAGGGCATAGGCCACCTACGAGAGACCTTCAGGAATCTGTATCCTGGGCCAGCTTCTCCAGGATCTTCCATTCATGGCCAATTCTCTTGAAGTCTGCCTCCAATTCTCGCCGCCAAGTGTTTCTTGGACGGCCTCTTTTCCGTTTACCCTGTGGGTTCCATTCCATGGCTTGCTTTGTTGTATTAGAAGCAGGTTTTCTTAATGTATGACCAATCTACCCCCACCGCTTCTGAAGAATCTCTTCCTCAATAGGCATCTGTTTTGTCCGCTGCCACAGTTTCCGGTTGCTGATTCTTTCCGGCCAGTGAATTCTGAGAATCCTTCTTAGACAATTGTTGATGAAGGACTGGATTCTGGTCAGGTTTACGCCGTTGTTCTCCGTGTCTCGGCTCCATATAGCAGCACAGGTTTCAGCGTTAAAAATCCTTACTTTTAACTTGCTGCTTAAGTTTTTGGAGACCCAAACATTCTTGAGTTGCTGGAGGCTGCTCTTGCTTTTCCGATCCTTATTTTGACTTCAGCATCTGTACAACCTTGTTTATCTACCACGCTGCCAAGGTAAACAAAACTGTCCACCTCCTCAAAGGCTTCTCCTTCAAGAATAATGGGTGATGTACTGGTGGCATTAACCTTGAAGATTTTACTCTTCCCTTTGTTGAGACCCATGCTAGCAAAAGCGGCTGCGACAATGTTTGTTTTCCTCTGCATCTGTTGTTGGGCATGTGCAAGAAGGGAAAGATCCTCAGCAATGTCAAGTTTATCCCACAAGGTCCATTGGATGCCATTCCTTTTCTGTTGTGTAGATGTTTTCATCACACAGTCAGTGGCTAACAGGAACAGGAATGGTGACAGCAAGCAACCTTGTCTCACACCAGTCTTCACCTGGAAAGCATATGTCACCTGGTGACCATGGACAGCTTGGCAGTTTATCCTTCTTAAATGTTTCTGATTATATCCGTAATCTTCTGTGGCAAACCGTAATGCCTTAGCAATCTCCACAGTGTTTGTCTGTCAACAATGTCGAAGGCTTTTTCATAGTCAACAAAGTTGACATAGAGCGGTGAGTTCCACTCTAGTGACTGCTCTAGAATGATACGCAGTGTCGCTATCTGGTCAGTGCGTGATCTTTTGTTTCCAAAGCCAGCTTGTTCGTCCCGCAACAGAGGGTCTACAGTTTTTTTCATCCTGTTAAGTAGTACACGGTTGAAAACCTTTCCTGGGATGGACAGCAGGGTGATCCCTCTGTAGTTCGAGCAGGAGCTTAAATCCCCCTTCTTTGAGAGCTAGATAAAGATCCCTCTTTCCAATTGGAAGGAAGTTGATCCTCTTCCCATAACTTTATAAACATTGCGTGTAGCATTTCCACACTGGTTTCAAAGTCCGCCTTCAGTGCCTCTTCTGGGATGCCATCAGGTTCTGCAGCCTTTCCATTTCTGAGTTGTTTAATGGACCTGCTAATCTCTACTTTAGTGGGACTATTGCAGTCAATTATTAGGCCATTGTCAGCTGGTTGGATGTCTGTTGGGTTCCTCGGTTCTGGCATGTTTAAGAGCTCTTCAAAGTGCCCCTTCTATCTCCCTCTCTGTTGCTCTTCCCTTGGTATGGTGTTTCCCATTTTATCCTTCACTGGTCTCTCTACCTTGCTAAATTTCCCAGACAGCATCTTAATGGTATCAAACAGTTCCCTCATGTTCCCCTGGTGAGCTGAATCTTCTGCTTCTTTAGCAAGTTTATCAACAAATTTCTTCTTGTCCCTCTTGAATGTTACGTATGTATGTTATGTATGTATAGAACGTATGTATGGCACATATGCGTGGTACGTATGTATGGTATTTATGTATGGTATGTATAGATGGTATGTATGTATATTAAGTATGCATGGTGCGTATGTATGGTACCTAAGTATGGTACGTATGTATGATACTTATGTATGGTACATATGTTTGGTACGTATGTATGGTACGTATGTATAGTACATTTGTATGGTACGTTTGTATGGTACATATTAGGGATCAGCCGGATATGATTTTTTACTATTTGCCGAATCCGGATAGTTTGGCACTAATATATGCCGAATCCGGATGTTGGATTCGGATATCTCCACATTTAAGTGTAAGAGCTAATAGGGTGTACTTTACGACTTCATATCTAGTATTTAATACTATTTATTAATTCATTTATTATCCTACAAATGGAGAGTATCTGCTTTCCACTTTGTGACATTGTCAACGTGAACGATGAACATTTTACAATGAATTGAATGAGCGAACTTGAACGAAGTTCAACGAAATGTGTAATGTGTACCAAGCGAACAGTGTTGTACTGAGTGTGTAGTGTGTTGTACAATAAGTCGTGATCTTGAGCCATAATTAAACTGTTCTATTATTATGAGGATTAAAGTTTAATATGCTTTTAGTTAACTTAATTTGTTATCTTGTGTAGTAAAGTAATATCTATACTTGTAACTTTTTAACTTAATATATTTTTCTCGTATTGAAATTGATTATTTTACTATATTTTGCATGGATTTGAATTATTTCATGATCAACCCTTGTAAATTTGTTTATTTTGCTATATATTAATAATTTAATGTATAACTTAATTTGTTACTTTACTTATTTTGTATAATTACTGTGTCGAGAAAGATGCATATCTATGTTTGTCAAGTTTGTCTAGGGGTGTAATATTTAACTTATCACCTTCCCGCTCACAACGTAAACTTAAGTGCTCTCTTGCATACGATAATCAACAAACTAAATGGGTGTAAAATGTAACACAAATGAAATGTATTATACAATTTGTACAATAGCGGAAACTAGTTCCGAAGGGGAGTAGTGATATAACAAATTAATTGTCTCCTATTTGGCTTAACTCTATCATCATCAGGGTTATGCCACGTCACCTAATGTTTATTGTGTTGGTACCCAAATGTAATGAGGTCACGGTCCACTTGGGTCGTCTTGCCCCGCTCCGTGTTCCCTCGGTCTTTGAGTACTGTTCTTTGCAGCTGTGTGCAATGAAGCGTTCCGCTGGGTAATTCTGCCCTACACTAGGCTCCTTCAGTGCTGGATCGTGTAGTTGGTACTGCAGGTTTCCACGAGCTGGATCGTTAGGTTCACTGGTACTCTGTAGGCAGGTTCATCTATGGCCCAGGTGACATCGGCGATCACGGAGTGTGAATAGCCGGCTTCCGTACGTGTAGTGCGTTTACACTTACACGTACAGGCAACAACATGCGCGGTGTGCGTGTGTTGGCTTCAGTTGTACGTTGCACGTGACAACTGGTAGATGCTGGGTCGTCATCCTCAAGGTCCTGTCGGTAGGTGCAGAGATGAGGTATGATACTCGAGGACACTTGAGTACACTCGAGGACACCCGAGGACACCCGAGGACACCCGAGGACACCCGAAGACACCCGAGGACATCCGAGGACACCCGAGGACACCCGAGGACATCCGAGGACACCCGAGGACACTCGAGGACATCCGAGGACACTCGAGGACACTCGAGGACACTCGAGGACACTCGATGACACTCGAGGACACACGAGGACATTCGAGGACACTCAAGGACATTCGAGGACACTCGAGGACATTCGTGGACACTCGAGGACATTTGAGGACACTCAAGGACATTCGAGGACACTCGAGGACATTCGTGGACACTCGAGGACATTTGAGGACACTCGAGGACTTTCGAGGATATTCGATGTCAGACGAAGACAGACGAGGACAGACGAGGACACATGAGGACACGCGAGGACAGGCAAGGACAGGCGAGGATACGCGAGGACAGCGAGGACAGACGAGGACAGCGAGGACAGCGAGGACAGACGAGGACAGCGAGGACAGACGAGGACCGACAAGGAAAGACAAGGACAGGCGAGGACAGACGAGGAAAGACGAGGATACTCGAGGACACTCAAGGACACTTGAAGACAGCCGAGGACACCCGATGACACCCGTGGACACTCGAGGACACTCGAGGACACCTGAGGACAGACGAGGACACTCAAGGACACTCGAGGACACTCGAGGACACCCGAGGACATTCGAGGACACTCGAGGACACTCGAGGAAACTCGAGCACACGCGAGGATATTCAATGTTAGACGAAGACAGACGAGGACAGACGAGGACACCCGAGGACACCCGAGGACACCCGAGGACACCCGAGGACACTCGAGGACACTCGAGGACACTCGAGGACACTCGAGGACACTCGAGAACACCCGAGGACACCCGAGGACACCCGAGGACACTCGAGGACACCCGTGGACACTCGAGGACACTCGAGGACACTCGAGGACACTTTAGGACACTCGAGGACACTCGAGGACACTCGAAGACACTTGAGGACACTCGAGGACACTCGATGACTGACGAGGACAGGCGAGGACAACCGATGACTCTCGAAGACACTCGAGGACACTCGAGGACACTCAAGGACACTCGAGGATACTCGAGGAAACTCGAGGACACTCGAAGACACTCGAGGACACTCGAGGACTGACGAGGACAGGCGAGGACAACCGATGACTCTCGAAGACACTCGAGGACACCCGAGGACACTCGAGGACACCCGTGGACACTCAAGGACACTCGAGGACACTCGAGGACACTCGTGGACACTCGAGGACACTCGAGGACTGACGAGGACAGGCGAGGACACGCGAGGACACCCAAAGACACCCGAGGACACCCGAGGACATCCGAGGACATCCGAGGACACTCGAGGACACTCGAGGACACTCGAGGACACACGAGGACACTCGAGGACACCCGAGGACACTCGAGGACATTCGAGGACACTCAAGGACATTCGAGGACACTCAAGGACATTCGTGGACACTCGAGGTCATTTGAGGACACTCGAGGACACTCGAGGACTTTGGAGGATATTCCATGTCAGACGAAGACAGACGAGGACAGACGAGGACCGACGAGGAAAGACGCGAGGACAGGCGAGGAAAGACGAGGATACTCGTGGACACTCGAGGTTACTCGAGGACACTCGAGGTTACTCGATGACACTCGAGGACTTTCGAGGACACTCGAGGACACTCGAGGACACTCGAGGACAATCGAGGACACTCGACGGCACTCGAGGACATTCGTGGAGACTCGAGGACATTCGAGGATATTCAAAGTCAGACGAAGACAGACGAGGACACATGAGGACACGCGAGGACAGTCAAGGACAGGCGAGGATACGCGAGGACAGACGAGGACAGCGAGGACAGACGAGGACCGACGAGGAAAGACAAGGACAGGCGAGGAAAGACGAAGATACTCGAGGACACTCGAGGACACCAGAAAACACCCGAGGACAACCGAGGACACCCGAGGACACCCGAGGACACTCGAGGACACTCGAGGACACTCGAGGACACTCGAGGACACTCGAGGACACTCGAGGACACCAGAGGACACCAGAGGATACCCGAGGACACTCACTCGAGGACACCCGAAGACACCCGGAGACACCCGAAGACACCCGAGGACACCCGAGGACACTCGAGGACACTCGAGGACAATCGCTGACACTCGAGGACACTCGAGGACACACGAGGATACTCGAGGACACCCGAGAACACGCGCGACACCCGTGGACACCCGAGGACAGCCGAAGACAGCCGAAGACATCCGAGGACACTCGAGGACACTCGAGGACACTCAAGGACACTCGAGGACACCCGAGGACACCCGAGGACTAACGAGGACACGCGAGGACACCCGAGGACACCCGAGGACAACCGAGGACACCCGAGGACACCCGAGGACACCCGAGGACACCCGAGGACACCCGAGGACACCCGAGGACACCCGAGGACACCCGAGGACACCCGAGGACACCCGAGGACACCCGAGGACACCCGAGGACACCCGAGGACACTCGAGGACACCCGAGGACACCCGAGGACAGACGAGGACAAAGCAGGACACTCGAGGACACTCGAAGACACTCGAAGACACTCGAGGACACTCGAGGACACTCGAGGATACTCGAGGACACTCGAGGACACCCGAGGACACTCGAAGACACTCGAGGACACTCGAGGATATTCGATGTCAGACGAAGACAGACGAAAACAGACGAGGACACATGAGGACACGCGAGGACAGTCAAGGACAGGCGAGGATACGCGAGGACAGACGAGGACAGCGAGGACAGACGAGGACCGACGAGGAAAGACGACAGGCGAGGACACCCGAGGATACTCGAGGATACTCGAGGACACTCGAGGACATCCAAGGACACCCAAGGAAACTCGAGGACACTCGAGGACACCCGAGGACACCCGAGGACACCCGAGGACACTCGAGGACACCCGTGGACACTCGAGGACAATCGAGGACACTCGAGGACACTCGAGGTCACTCGAGGACACTCGAGGACACTCGAGGACACTTGAGGACACCCGAGGACACTCGAGGACACTCGAGGACACTCGAGGAGAGGACACTCGAGGACACTCGAGGAGACTCGAGGACACTCGAGGAGACTCGAGGACACTCGAGGACACTCGAGGACACTCGAGGACACTCGAGGACACCCGAGGACACCCGAGGACACCCGAGGACACTCGAGAAAGTCCGAGGAAGTCCGACGACACTCGAGGACACTCGAGGACATCCCAGGACACTCGAGGACACTCGAGGACACTCGAGGACACTCGAGGACACTCGAGGACACTCGAGTACACTCGAGGACACTCGAGGAGAGGACACTCGAAGATACTCGAGGACACTCGAGGACACTCGAGGACACTCGAGGACACTCGAGGACACTCGAGGACACTCGAGGACATCCGAGGACAACCGAGGACACTCGTGGACATCCGAGGACACTCGAGGACACTCCAGGACACTCGAGGACACTCGAGGACACCCGAGGACACTCGAGGACACTCGAGGACATCCCAGGACACTCAAGGACACTCGAGGACCGACGAGGACACTCGAGGACACTCGAGGACACTCGAGGACACTCGAGGACCGACGAGGACACTCGAGGACACCCGAGGACACTCGAGGACACCCGAGGACACTCGAGGACACCCGAGGACACTCGAGGACACTCGAGGACATTCGAGGACACTCAAGGACATTCGAGGACACTCGAGGACATTCGTGGACACTCGAGGACATTTGAGGACACTCGAGGACACTCGAGGACTTTCGAGGA
The DNA here is from genome assembly GCA_944989445.1 of Ampullaceana balthica. Taxonomy (NCBI): domain Eukaryota; kingdom Metazoa; phylum Mollusca; class Gastropoda; family Lymnaeidae; genus Ampullaceana; species Ampullaceana balthica. The sequence goes on along the minus strand of CALYLW010001264.1, from coordinate 9,585 downwards.
TATTCGATGTCAGACGAAGACAGACGAGGACACATGAGGACACGCGAGGACAGGCAAGGACAGGCGAGGATACATGAGGACAGCGAGGACAGACGAGGACCGACAAGGAAAGACAAGGACAGGCGAGGACAGACGAGGAAAGACGAGGATACTCGAGGACACTCGAGGACATTCGAGGACACTCGAGGAAACTCGAGGACACTCGAGGACACTCGAGGACACTCGAGGACACTCGAGGACACTCAAGGACACTCGATGACATCCGAGGACACTCGAGGACACTCGAGGACATTCGAGGACACTAAAGGAAATTCGAGGACACTCGAGGACATTCGTGGACACTCGGGAACATTTGAGGACACTCGAGGACTTTCGAGGATATTCGATGTCAGACGAAGACAGACGAGGACAGATGAGGACACATGAGGACACGCGAGGACAGGCGAGGATACGCAAGGACAGCGAGGACAGACGAGGACAGCGAGGACAGACGAGGACCGACAAGGAAAGACAAGGAAAGGCGAGGACAGACGAGGAAAGACGAGGATACTCGAGGACACTCGAGGACACTCGAAGACACCCGAGGACACCTGAGGACATCCGTGGACACTCGAGGACACTCGAAGACACTCGAGGACACCTGAGGACACTCGAGGACACTCGAGGACACCCGCGGACACTCGAGGACACTCGAGGACATCCGAGGACATTCGAGGACACTCGAGGAAACTCGAGGACACTCGAGGATATTCAATGTTAGACGAAGACAGACGAGGACAGACAAGGACACCCGAGGACACCCGAGGACACCCGAGAACACCCGAGAACACCCGAGGACACCCGAGGACACCCGAAGACACTCGAGGACACTCGAGGACACCCGAGAACACCCGAGGACACCCGAGGACACCCGAGGACACTCGAGGACACCCGTGGACACTCGAGGACACTCGAGGACACTCGAGGACACTCGAGGACACTCGAGGACATTCGAGGACACTCAAGGACATTCGAGGACACTCGAGGACACTCGAGGACACTCGAGGACACTCAAGGACACTCGAGGACACTCGAGGACACATGAGGACACTCGTAGACATTCGAGGATACTCGAGGACTGACGAGGACAGGCGAGGACAACCGATGACTCTCGAAGACACTCGAGGACACTCGAGGACACTCGAGGACACCCGAGGACACCCGAGGACAACCGAGGACACCCGAGGACACCCGATGACACCCGAGGACAACCGAGGACATCCGAGGACATCCGAGGACACCTGAGGACACTCGAGGACACTCGAGGACACTCGAGGACACTCGAGGACTCTCGAGGACACTCGAGGACACTAGAGGACACTCGAGGACACTCGAGGACACTAGAGGACACTCGAGGACACTCGAGGACACGCGAGGACACTCGAGGACACCCGAGGACACCCGAGGACATTTGAGGACACTCGAGGACACCAGAGTACATTCGAGGACACTCGGGGAAACTCGAGGGACACTCGAAAAAACTCGAGAACACTCGAGGATATTCAATGATAGACGAAGACAGACGAGGACAGACGAGGACACATGAGGACACGCGAGGACAGGCGAGGACAGGCGAGGATACGCGAGCACAGACGAGGACACACGTGGACATACGAGGAAAGACAAGGACAGGCGAGGACACGCGAGGACAGGCGAGGACACGCGAGGACAGACGAGGACACACGAGGACATCCGAGGACACCCGAGGACACTCGAGGACATCCGAGGACACTCGAGGACACCCGAGGACACCCGAGGACACCCTAGGACACTCGAGGACACCCGAGGACACTCGAGGACACTCGAGGACATCCGAGGACACTCGATGACACTCGAGGACACTCGAAGACACTCGAGGACACTTGAGGACACTCGAGGACATCCGAGGACACTCGAGGACACTAGAGCACATTCGAGGACACTCAAGGACATTCGAGGACACTCGAGGACATTCGTGGACACTCGAGGACATTTGAGGACACTCGAGGACACTCGAGGACTTTCGAGGATATTCGATGTCAGACGAAGACAGACGAGGACAGACGAGGACACATGAGGACACGCGAGGACAGGCGAGGATACGCGAGGACAGCTAGGACAGACGAGGACCGACAAGGAAAGACAAGGACAGGCGAGGACACGCGAGGACACCCGAGGACATCCGAGGACAGCCGAGGACACCCGAGGACACTCGAGAATATCCGAGTACACTCGAGGACACTCGAGGACACTCAAGGTCACTCGAGGACACTCGAGGACACTCGAAGACACTCGAGGACTCTCGAGGACACTCGAGGACACTCGAGAACACTCGAGGACACTCGAGGACACTCGAGGACTCTCGAGGACACCCGAGGACACCCGAGGACACCCGAGGACACTCGAGGACACTCGAGGACATTCGAGGACACTCGAGGACATTCGAGGACACTCGAGGACATTCGTGGACACTCGAGGACATTTGAGGACACTCGAGGACTTTCGAGGATATTCGATGTCAGACGAAGACAGACGAGGACAGACGAGGACACATGAGGACACGCGAGGATAGGCAAGGACAGGCGAGGATACGCGAGGACAGCGAGGACAGACGAGGAAAGCGAGGACAGACGAGGACCGACAAGGAAAGACAAGGACAGGCGAGGACAGACGAGGAAAGACGAGGATACTCGAGGACACTCGAGGACACTCGAGGACACCCGAGGACACCCGTTGACACTCGAGGACACTCGAGGACATCCGAGGACACTCGAGGACACTCAAGGACACTCGAGGACACTCGATGATACTCGAGGACTCTCGAGGTTACTCGAGGACACTCGAGGACACTCGAGGACACTCGAGGACACTCGAGGACACTCGAGGACACTCGAGGACACCCTAGGACACTCGAGGACATTCGAGGACACTCAAGGACATTCGAGGACACTCGAAGACACTCGAGGACACTCGAAGACTGACGAGGACAGGCGAGGACAACCGATGACTCTCGAAGACACTCGAGGACACGCGAGGACACCCGAGGACACCCGATGACACCCGAGGACAACCAAGGACATCCGAGGACATCCGAGGACACCTGAGGACACTCGAGGACACTCGAGGACTCTCGAGGACACTCGAGGACACTCGAGGACACTAGAGGACACTCGAGGACACTCGAGGACACTCGAGGACACTCGAAGACACTCGAAGACACTCGAGGACACTCGAGGACACTCGAGGATACTCGAGGACACTCGAGGACACCCGAGGACACTCGAAGACACTCGAGGACACTCGAGGATATTCGATGTCAGACGAAGACAGACGAAAACAGACGAGGACACATGAGGACACGCGAGGACAGTCAAGGACAGGCGAGGATACGCGAGGACAGACGAGGACAGCGAGGACAGACGAGGACCGACGAGGAAAGACGACAGGCGAGGACACCCGAGGATACTCGAGGATACTCGAGGACACTCGAGGACATCCAAGGACACCCAAGGAAACTCGAGGACACTCGAGGACACCCGAGGACACCCGAGGACACCCGAGGACACTCGAGGACACCCGTGGACACTCGAGGACAATCGAGGACACTCGAGGACACTCGAGGTCACTCGAGGACACTCGAGGACACTCGAGGACACTTGAGGACACCCGAGGACACTCGAGGACACTCGAGGACACTCGAGGAGAGGACACTCGAGGACACTCGAGGAGACTCGAGGACACTCGAGGAGACTCGAGGACACTCGAGGACACTCGAGGACACTCGAGGACACTCGAGGACACCCGAGGACACCCGAGGACACCCGAGGACACTCGAGAAAGTCCGAGGAAGTCCGACGACACTCGAGGACACTCGAGGACATCCCAGGACACTCGAGGACACTCGAGGACACTCGAGGACACTCGAGGACACTCGAGGACACTCGAGTACACTCGAGGACACTCGAGGAGAGGACACTCGAAGATACTCGAGGACACTCGAGGACACTCGAGGACACTCGAGGACACTCGAGGACACTCGAGGACACTCGAGGACATCCGAGGACAACCGAGGACACTCGTGGACATCCGAGGACACTCGAGGACACTCCAGGACACTCGAGGACACTCGAGGACACCCGAGGACACTCGAGGACACTCGAGGACATCCCAGGACACTCAAGGACACTCGAGGACCGACGAGGACACTCGAGGACACTCGAGGACACTCGAGGACACTCGAGGACCGACGAGGACACTCGAGGACACCCGAGGACACTCGAGGACACCCGAGGACACTCGAGGACACCCGAGGACACTCGAGGACACTCGAGGACATTCGAGGACACTCAAGGACATTCGAGGACACTCGAGGACATTCGTGGACACTCGAGGACATTTGAGGACACTCGAGGACACTCGAGGACTTTCGAGGATATTCGATGTCAGACGAAGACAGACGAGGACACATGAGGACACGCGAGGACAGGCAAGGACAGGCGAGGATACATGAGGACAGCGAGGACAGACGAGGACCGACAAGGAAAGACAAGGACAGGCGAGGACAGACGAGGAAAGACGAGGATACTCGAGGACACTCGAGGACATTCGAGGACACTCGAGGAAACTCGAGGACACTCGAGGACACTCGAGGACACTCGAGGACACTCGAGGACACTCAAGGACACTCGATGACATCCGAGGACACTCGAGGACACTCGAGGACATTCGAGGACACTAAAGGAAATTCGAGGACACTCGAGGACATTCGTGGACACTCGGGAACATTTGAGGACACTCGAGGACTTTCGAGGATATTCGATGTCAGACGAAGACAGACGAGGACAGATGAGGACACATGAGGACACGCGAGGACAGGCGAGGATACGCAAGGACAGCGAGGACAGACGAGGACAGCGAGGACAGACGAGGACCGACAAGGAAAGACAAGGAAAGGCGAGGACAGACGAGGAAAGACGAGGATACTCGAGGACACTCGAGGACACTCGAAGACACCCGAGGACACCTGAGGACATCCGTGGACACTCGAGGACACTCGAAGACACTCGAGGACACCTGAGGACACTCGAGGACACTCGAGGACACCCGCGGACACTCGAGGACACTCGAGGACATCCGAGGACATTCGAGGACACTCGAGGAAACTCGAGGACACTCGAGGATATTCAATGTTAGACGAAGACAGACGAGGACAGACAAGGACACACCCGAGGACACCCGAAGACACTCGAGGACACTCGAGGACACCCGAGAACACCCGAGGACACCCGAGGACACCCGAGGACACTCGAGGACACCCGTGGACACTCGAGGACACTCGAGGACACTCGAGGACACTCGAGGACACTCGAGGACATTCGAGGACACTCAAGGACATTCGAGGACACTCGAGGACACTCGAGGACACTCGAGGACACTCAAGGACACTCGAGGACACTCGAGGACACATGAGGACACTCGTAGACATTCGAGGATACTCGAGGACTGACGAGGACAGGCGAGGACAACCGATGACTCTCGAAGACACTCGAGGACACTCGAGGACACTCGAGGACACCCGAGGACACCCGAGGACAACCGAGGACACCCGAGGACACCCGATGACACCCGAGGACAACCGAGGACATCCGAGGACATCCGAGGACACCTGAGGACACTCGAGGACACTCGAGGACACTCGAGGACACTCGAGGACTCTCGAGGACACTCGAGGACACTAGAGGACACTCGAGGACACTCGAGGACACTAGAGGACACTCGAGGACACTCGAGGACACGCGAGGACACTCGAGGACACCCGAGGACACCCGAGGACATTTGAGGACACTCGAGGACACCAGAGTACATTCGAGGACACTCGGGGAAACTCGAGGGACACTCGAAAAAACTCGAGAACACTCGAGGATATTCAATGATAGACGAAGACAGACGAGGACAGACGAGGACACATGAGGACACGCGAGGACAGGCGAGGACAGGCGAGGATACGCGAGCACAGACGAGGACACACGTGGACATACGAGGAAAGACAAGGACAGGCGAGGACACGCGAGGACAGGCGAGGACACGCGAGGACAGACGAGGACACACGAGGACATCCGAGGACACCCGAGGACACTCGAGGACATCCGAGGACACTCGAGGACACCCGAGGACACCCGAGGACACCCTAGGACACTCGAGGACACCCGAGGACACTCGAGGACACTCGAGGACATCCGAGGACACTCGATGACACTCGAGGACACTCGAAGACACTCGAGGACACTTGAGGACACTCGAGGACATCCGAGGACACTCGAGGACACTAGAGCACATTCGAGGACACTCAAGGACATTCGAGGACACTCGAGGACATTCGTGGACACTCGAGGACATTTGAGGACACTCGAGGACACTCGAGGACTTTCGAGGATATTCGATGTCAGACGAAGACAGACGAGGACAGACGAGGACACATGAGGACACGCGAGGACAGGCGAGGATACGCGAGGACAGCGAGGACAGACGAGGACCGACAAGGAAAGACAAGGACAGGCGAGGACACGCGAGGACACCCGAGGACATCCGAGGACAGCCGAGGACACCCGAGGACACTCGAGAATATCCGAGTACACTCGAGGACACTCGAGGACACTCAAGGTCACTCGAGGACACTCGAGGACACTCGAAGACACTCGAGGACTCTCGAGGACACTCGAGGACACTCGAGAACACTCGAGGACACTCGAGGACACTCGAGGACTCTCGAGGACACCCGAGGACACCCGAGGACACCCGAGGACACTCGAGGACACTCGAGGACATTCGAGGACACTCGAGGACATTCGAGGACACTCGAGGACATTCGTGGACACTCGAGGACATTTGAGGACACTCGAGGACTTTCGAGGATATTCGATGTCAGACGAAGACAGACGAGGACAGACGAGGACACATGAGGACACGCGAGGATAGGCAAGGACAGGCGAGGATACGCGAGGACAGCGAGGACAGACGAGGAAAGCGAGGACAGACGAGGACCGACAAGGAAAGACAAGGACAGGCGAGGACAGACGAGGAAAGACGAGGATACTCGAGGACACTCGAGGACACTCGAGGACACCCGAGGACACCCGTTGACACTCGAGGACACTCGAGGACATCCGAGGACACTCGAGGACACTCAAGGACACTCGAGGACACTCGATGATACTCGAGGACTCTCGAGGTTACTCGAGGACACTCGAGGACACTCGAGGACACTCGAGGACACTCGAGGACACTCGAGGACACTCGAGGACACCCTAGGACACTCGAGGACATTCGAGGACACTCAAGGACATTCGAGGACACTCGAAGACACTCGAGGACACTCGAAGACTGACGAGGACAGGCGAGGACAACCGATGACTCTCGAAGACACTCGAGGACACGCGAGGACACCCGAGGACACCCGATGACACCCGAGGACAACCAAGGACATCCGAGGACATCCGAGGACACCTGAGGACACTCGAGGACACTCGAGGACTCTCGAGGACACTCGAGGACACTCGAGGACACTAGAGGACACTCGAGGACACTCGAGGACACTCGAGGACACTCGAGGACACTCGAGGACACGCGAGGACACTCGAGGACACCCGAGGACACCCGAGGACATTTGTGGACACTCGAGGACACCCGAGGACATTCGAGGACACTCGAGGAAACTCGAGGACACTCGAGGAAACTCGAGGACAGACAAGGACACCCGAGGACACCCGAGGACACCCGAGGACACCCGAGGACACCCGAGAACACCCGAGGACACCCGAGGACACCCGAGGACACTCGAGGACACTCGAGGACACTCGAGGACATTTGAGGACACTCAAGGACATTCGAGGACACATGAGGACACTCGAAGACACTCGAGGACACTCGAGGACTGACGAAGACAGGCGAGGACAACCGATGACTCTCGAAGACACTCGAGGACACGCGAGGACACCCGAGGACAACCGAGGACACCCGAGGACACCCGAGGACAACCGAGGACATCCGAGGACATCCGAGGACATCCGAGGACATCCGAGGACACCTGAGGACATTCGAAGACACTCGAGGATACTCGAGGACACTCGAGGACATTCGAGGACACTCGAGGACACTCGAGGACACTCGAGGACACTCGAGGACACTCGAGGACACTCGAGGACACTCGAGGACACTCAAGGACACTCAAGGACACTCGATGACATCCGAGGACACTCGAGGACACTCGAGGACATTCGAGGACACTCAAGGAAATTCGAGGACACTCGAGGACATTCGTGGACACTCGAGAACATTTGAGGACACTCGAGGACTTTCGAGGATATTCGATGTCAGACGAAGACAGACGAGGACAGATGAGGACACATGAGGACATGCGAGGACAGGCGAGGATACGCGAGGACAGCGAGGACAGACGAGGACAGACGAGGACCGACAAGGAAAGACAAGGAAAGGCGAGGACAGACGAGGAAAGACGAGGATACTCGAGGACACTCGAGGACACTCGAAGACACCCGAGGACACCCGACGACATCCGTGGACACTCGAGGACACTCGAAGAAACTCGAGGACACCTGAGGACACTCGAGGACACTCGAGGACACCCGAGGACACTCGAGGACACTCGAGGACACTCGAGGACACTGGAGGACACTCAAGGACACTCGAGGACACTCGAGGACACATGAGGACACTCGTAGACACTCGAGGATACTCGAGGACTGACGAGGACAGGCGAGGACAACCGATGACTCTCGAAGACACTCGAGGACACTCGAGGACACTCGAGGACACGCGAGGACACCCGAGGACAACCGAGGACACCCGATGACACCCGAGGACAACCGAGGACATCCGAGGACACCTGAGGACACTCGAGGACACTCGAGGACTCTCGAGGACACTCGAGGACACTCGAGGACACTCGAGGACACTCGAGGACACTCGAGGACACTCGAGGACACTCGAGGACACTCGAGGACACGCGAGGACACTCGAGGACACGCGAGGACACTCGAGGACACCCGAGGACACCCGTGGACACCCGAGGACATTTGAGGACACTCGAGGACACCAGAGTACATTCGAGGACACTCGGGGAAACTCGAGGACACTCGAGGAAACTCGAGGACACTCGAGGATATTCAATGATAGACGAAGACAGACGAGGACAGACGAGGACACATGAGGACACGCGAGGACAGGCGAGGACAGGCGAGGATACGCGAGCACAGACGAGGACACACGTGGACATACGAGGAAAGACAAGGACAGGCGAGGACACGCGAGGACAGGCGAGGACACGCGAGGACAGACGAGGACACACGAGGACATCCGAGGACACCCGAGGACACTCGAGGACATCCGAGGACACTCGAGGACACTCGAGGACACCCGAGGACACCCTAGGAGACTCGAGGACATCCGAGGACACTCGAGGACACTCGAGGACATCCGAGGACACTCGATGCACGCGAGGGGACCCCCCCCCCCCCCCACCCAAACCTCGAAGACATCGAGGACACTCGA
>CALYLW010001263.1:0-162223 GCA_944989445.1 Ampullaceana balthica | reverse complement strand
TATAATATATTTTGGTCTTCAAATTTTATATGTATATAAATTTACTAAGTTACATTATAAGAAACAATAAAGCAATATTTATGCTTTTAAATTATAGTTTCATACCATTTTAATTTTAAAAAAAAATTATTACGTTTTCCAGTCAAGTTTATCAAATAAAAGTTGTTTTTATAAACTACGTCAGCACTGGTTCTTTGTGGTGCGGTGCTGCGGGAAATAAAATTTTAATGCACATTAGGTATGATAACACACGAAAAGGAAGCACTTATATAGGAGACGATTTTCAAAAATTAACAAGTCAATAGATTACACAATCTAAGGGGCCCAAAATATCATAGAAAAGCTGTGTACACATAAAATAAAGCAATTAAAATACAGATACATGGACCAAAAAATGACATCAGGTCGCTCTCCACATTGGATATTTAACAACAACTTTCTAGAGAACAAACAATATTCAGAAATAATACAACACATAAGAAATCAAACACTGATAAGTCTTCAAATCATTGAATTAAATAATAGTATATAATATGCAGATATTATTAGTCAATGATGAAAGGATTTATTAACTCTATATTTCAAGTTTAGATCATGAGTAATTCCTATTGACAGGAACTATTGAAAAACTCCTGGTTTGGTATGTCATGCTATAAGGCCTAGCACACTATTTGAGGCCATTCACATGTAAGATATATATTATAATTGTATGAAAAAAATATGTTTTTTATTTACATAAATAAAATAATAAATATAAATTCAAACATTAACATCACTATATTATTTCTAATTTATTTTTTACTTTAATACTTAATTGTTACTTATTGATAAAAAAAATGAAAAATGTCTAAAATATTGCAATATTTAGATAAAAACGTATTTTAGAAACGAATTATTTCCATAATCAAAATGAATTTTTAATATTTATTTGGACACAGACGTAAAGATGAACGTGAACTAGAGAACTAAAGAAATCACGCAAACAATAATATTTATTATGTTCAATATTATTTTGAAAACATTTTAAAAATATTAGCAACATTATCAGTTTAGTGACAAATTAGAATATAAATATAAAATAAAGTAATAAAAAAATTGTACAAAATATCTGCTCTTTGTAATTTGTAAGTCACTCAATCTCAATATCAACACATGTTGTCATCAGTTTTACACTAAATAATTAGTTTGTGTGTGGAATATATTGTCTTGTTCATGTCTACAGTTGTTGTATTTGTTGATGTTTTACATTTACTCATTCTGGCAACAATATAATTAATAACAAATTTTTATACACTTTTTAAATTATATTTTTTAAAGAAAAGGAATTTAAAATTTATTTGGATTATAACAAGATATATTTTTTTTATTTCAATTCTGTTAGATAAAATTAACATATGGAATGAATTTATTTGATCATAGAAATGTGGCTACATTTATTATATATATATATATATATATATATATATGGCCATGCATACTGAGTACACTCCCTTATGGATGCAAGTCTTGGAACGCATGCGCAATAAATGACAGAAGGATTCAATGGCTTACAACTCATACGCCTGGGCCACATTCTACCCGTAGCATCTAATTTCTGTCTTTATCAAAATTGTGCAGTATCCCAGCTATATTACGCCAAAGACGCCTCCGCTGGCTTAAGCCTTTTAAGTGAATACAACCTGGTCGTGTACCCAAGGACGTGTTATATAGCGAGTTGGTAACATGGAAAATGTCGTTCTGACGGCCCATCTCAGATATATAGGCATATGCATGGAGAAACATGAAGGAGACCAGCATTTACATGTGAAACTGGGTGGACCAGGCAGAGGATAAATATACATTGCCGGACATTGGGAAGAAATGGTCAATACCAGTTTAGGAGATATACACGGTGGCTATAACATGAGAACATGCAAACAGTGTATGAGTGACCCTCTGGTCAAGAGGTCCTGTCGGGGTTGTCACACCCTGTTGGCATGTTATCCATCATACTTATCTATAAACCTGATTGAAGTATCACCCACATTTTGTTAGGCTATAACTGACAATGTGTGAAAAGTAAGGCCAGGATCAACAGATTCTCTTTTGGGAACTTATATTTCAGACCAAGACAAATATTCTAAAAATATGTTTTTTCAACATAAGCACTTTCAATAAGCTTTATCTTACTTAATGACAGTACATTCAATAATATCGGCTGTTAATAAAAGTTTCGAGAATATTAGCCAATGTAATTGTTGTCATAAGTTTCTTATATTCTAAAAGCTTTGTTATGGACAAATTTTGATGGCTTTAAATGTCTAAAGTCCCCACACTCCTAGTTAAGAAAACAGACTCCACTCTCCTTGTCATTAAAATAGTAGTTACAAGGCTTTTGCATTATTTACCATGTTCTGTTTTGGTTTAAAAAATATATTATTTAATTTTTTATTATTGACAAAATGATGATAAAAAAATTGGAGCATTGAATTAGTTAAATAACTTGTAGTTATATAAGGAGTTGAAATTGTTTTGTGTTTCACAAAATCACCAGTACATATATAGAAAAGTGAGTAACAAAAGCAAGGATAATTATGTTGATTTGTTTCTACGTTCAAGTTACAAATCTTAGAATTTGAAAAATAGCATTAATTTGGGACATGATCTGATTTAATTAGATTCAGTTTAAACCGAATAATTTCACTGTTATTTTCGGAGATTTGGATAGAGACATGCTGTGGAAAATGGTCTTTTGGGCGATGGCTGCTTGATGAGGCTTTCTAGTGATAAATTGAATGTCACATTGTCATTGTATCCCTAGATATAGGGATCGAAGTCAAGTGCCTTGCCATTTACATAATCGGAACTAATAAGAGGTGCAATTCTCTATCGAAGTATAGTTAGAGATACATATAACTAATTTTAATATATTTATATTATAGTTTGCGTGTGTTTAAATAAAACTAAATTTAAAATATATATTTTATTTAAATTTAATTTGAGTAAACATGAGTTGCTGCTACTAATAAAACAAACGCTTAAGTTACACGACTTAATACTAATATAGCTTATAGTATTATACATGAATTTCAAATGGATTTTTTTAAAACTTACAAATTATTATTTCGCCACCTAAATGTTCTCAGGAATAACCTACAATTCAATATATTTGTCCCGGTGCTCTTTGGTGCAGTGTTTAAAGGCGCTACAATTTTAATGCGCATCTGATATTAAAGTAAAATATTTTTTTAAAGTGTTCTTTCTTGCGGAAGAAATATATAGTTTCCATTTGTATCTATGTAGTTGAAATGTAATGTATTACTTATGTATATTTTGATGATAATTATGTAGTAAAACAAAGTTGCTTCCATCGAATATTACATATTTCATGGTTAACAACTAAACATTCTACAAAAGAAAATGAAATTTGGAATAAGGAAACAGTTTAAGTGCAATTAATTAATCCATACACACACATATATATATTAGGGCTGCGGAAATAACGACTAATTTCTCTATTAATCGTTAAAACATCTTTACCATTAAATTATTTTTTACTATTAATCGACTCATCACTTACAAATTATTGGAAGTCAGAAAGTTTTTTTTAAAGTAGCGGCGACAAATAACAAATTTCCTCACAATTACATGAACAATTTGGTTTTAAACTATTGACTGACGCGAATGTTCAAAATGTTTGTAGCAGAGTGGTGGCTGAGTTAAATTAAAAACAATAAAGTTCATTTCACTGTGTTAGGATATCAAAACAGTTTATTTCTCAAAACACCACGGGTACCGGCTATGGACAAGTTAACCGGTCAGTCCCCTCTCCAAGCGCTACCTCAACACTCTCAATCTCACACAGACCAGAGGGAAATGTATTACTGGCCCACCGGTGTGTCCCTGCTCATCACGCGACTGACCTCCCGGTGCAGTAAAACACGGGTAGTTGGTCAGTCGCTCTGTGTGAACTCCTGCCACAACGAGGTCTGGAGTAAACCTGCACTGACCCGTGAAGGTCACTAAAGCAGACTGCTGAGGTCAACTCTAGCAGACGGCTACATGTTGATAAAGTTTATTGTATTCATTGTGAGAAATCGTTCGCCTATCATGATTCTAACACTTCGTCTACTTATCAAACCAAATGAAAAGCGTATTAAGCTAATGGCATTAATAGAGGCTGACTCAGAGACCGAAAATGACGACAGCACTTCAGATGAACTACTGCGTAACAAATGGAGATGAAAGTTCATGAATCCATTAAACCTCTACTTATTGAACAGCGATAACCGATAAGGTAATTCCTTGTCAAAAACCGTTATGTGCATACCAGTTAACTCAGTTCCATGTGAATGATTGTTCAGCTCGGCTGGTTATATTGTAAAATTAGACCCGCTCATCACTTGAATCAAATAATGTCAACACACTTTTCTTTATGCGTATTTGGTTAAAAGATGACATATAAACGAGACATTCAGTGTCATTTAGATTTTCAACAAGAATGTTAAATAAGTGTTACTTATGACATCATACATTTTAAATTTTTCGCTATAATCGAAAATAACGATTAATTAATCGTTAATTTTTAAAATGTTAACGATTATATTTTATCACATTGTTTTTATCATCTGTACAAAACCGTCTGCAAAATTTCAGCTCGCTAGCTTACGAGGACGTTGGTAAAAATCGATCGAAAGTTTTGGCGATAAGCAAGCAATGGTGCATGCAAGCAACCAGACACGAGGAGTTAATATAAAGGATTTAATAAAAAAAAACGTAAAAAAAACAAGTTTTTGACTATAAATCCTTTATGTACGAGACATAACTAAAAGAATGTTCATTATAATACGCAGCGCAAGACCATCCAAAAATACAAAATTGTAGTTGTGTCGTAAAACATGTTTAATAAAATGCGCACCGAACACGAATATGTTTATAAAAAGTGTTGTCAGTAAAATACGCACCTTATTGCGCGACAAAAAGGCTGTTCAATATAATAAGCACCGCGAGACTCTATGTCAAAAATGACATGTTACATAGGAATAAATAAAATAATCTAAAAATTCAATAATTTAATTACAGTACATGCGATCGATCTGAAATTTTGATACATAGTTTTTATCATCGCCACAAAACTGCCTGCGAAATTTCAGCTCGCTAGCTTAGGAGGAAGTGGGTTAAAAATTGATCCAAAGTTTTGGCGACCGACAAGAAATCAAGGGTTCTAAAAGAATGTTCATTATAATACGCAGCGCAAGACAATCCAAAAATACAAAATTGCAGTTGTGTCGTAAAACATGTTTAATATAATGCGAACCGATCAGGAATATGTTTATAATAAGTTTAAATAAGGGTTGTCAATAAAATACGCACCTTTTTGCGCGACAGAAAGTTTGTTCAATATAATACGCACCGCGACACTCTATCTCAAAAAATAACATGATACATAGGAATAAATAAAATAATCTAAAAATTCAATAATTTAATTACAGCAAATGCGATCGATCTAAAATTTTGATACATAGTTTTTATCATCGCCACTAAACTGCCTGCTAAATTTCAGCTCGCTAGCTTACGAGGAAGTTGGTTAAATATCGATCAAACGTTTTGGTGACCGACAAGCAATCAAGGGTTCAACCAAGCAACCAGACACCACGAGTTAATATAAAGGATTTAAAAAGAGGATTTGATGATGGTTAATTTTAAAATAAAAAAAACAAAGGGGGCGCCTTAGGCGCCCTACAACCCCTATTAAAAATACTTTGTGTACATTTCAGAAAGTCTAATATTTTGTATTTATCAAACAAGGAAAAGTTAGTTGGGCTTTTGAAAAGGTCGGCGCCGTAGGCGCCCTAAAAAAGTGCATTTTTTATAAAATAAATAGATTTCAGCTGAAAACTTCCGTCATTTTTGACGAGTGATACGCTAGTATATATATAGTTTTAGGTGATGCGGTTCACAAAAAATAAATCTTTTAGTTACATGAGACAAAATGATTCCATTGTTTGTTTGTTAGCTCTCAATATTTCACATCAGGATCAAACAAATACAGCTGTATGAAATGTAATGATCAAAGATCATAAAGTAAACGTTGTAGAATCTTCCATACGTTTCATTGAAAAAAAAACATTATTATTCTTACGACATTTCTGAAATGATTTTCAATAAGTATAAAGCAGATAGTCTTAAAATAATGAGCTGCAGATGTTTGACGTGTGTTATAACAGCTTTACTGCTGGAAAGTTTACAGGAGTTTAAGAGACTATAAGACATAAATATCAATGTTAAATTTCGCTCCAACCTTTTATTAATTTTTTTTTGTTTAAATACTATTTAACCTGAACAAAATTTTCTAACATTTTTAGTACACTAGAAAATGTTTACGCAGATGTTTTTTTTTCATATCCATTTACTTTGATATCACTGAGTACAACCAAATATAGACTAGATAGCGCCTTTAATTCAATTGGAGTCTACCAAAGGAAGTTACGTCATTCACTACGTCATTTTGTGATAATTAGTTGTTCAGTATAGTGTATGAATATTGTAGGAATCTTATCTTATCTTATCTGTTTACAGACGCTCCTTCTATACAGAAGATTATTGCGTCCTACGCTTATCTATGGTTTGTGTTTAGTCCTGCATTTTTATTAGAGATTTAAATGTTGATAAAGTGTTGGTTTTCCTGGATTCTTCAGGCAACCCATTCCACGCCCGAATTCCGGACGGGAAGAAGGAAAACTTGTATGTGTTTGTTCTTGCATACGGAATAAGAAAGGTGTTTTTATCCTTATGTCTATCTGAGGGTTGTATTAAGTTATCTTTGTGTTGTATTTCTAAATTAGAATTAATTGCTTTATGTATTATTACTACTTTGCTCTTGGTTCTTCTATCCTCTAGTGTTTCAAGGTTTAATGATTTAACTAATGGTGTTATTCTTGTCAGTTTCGAATATTCTCCAGTAATGAATCTGGCAGCTCTTTTTTGAATTTGTTCTAGTTTATCAATGTTTTCTTTGGTGGATGGGTCCCATACAGAAGATGCATATTCTAATACAGGTCTCACCAAAGTGAGGTAGCATTTTAGTTTTATATCTCTATTACATTTGTTAAAAATACTTTTTAAAAAGCCTAAGGTTTTGTTTGATTTTTTAATAACTTCATTTACATGGGGAGGGTTCTGTGGTAGTAGCGTGGAGTACGTTGGAGGGAAACCCTGATATTGTTAATGATTTAAGAAGGAGATTAATAAGACCTTGAACTAAACACTTGGCATGTGACACATTAATAAAGTAGTGTAGGGCATTTGTAAAGGAATGGAGATTTGACGAGTAGATAAGTGCGACCAGGGACTGAACACTTGGCACGTGATACTTTCATGACACAGTCATGACTGGGTACAAAGTACCTACTGTTTATATATCAAGATGATAATGTTGTTTTATTTTTCAAAGAACATAATATCAATCCAGGTGTATTGCATCGTTTTATCATGATAACTGATCAAACAATATCGTCTAATTTATTCGTTGACTTTAAATACCTATATGTGTGTGTTGTTATCGAGTTCAATACCGATTGATTTAAAGACAAATATTTTAGCTATTGCTGATTATGTGATTTTTTATACCTCACGGGGTTTTTTTTGGTGTTTTTTAAAAAGAATAATCACAATGTTTGAAACAATGTGGCATACCAAAATTACCTAAAGCTTTTTTTTCCTGAAGAGTCAAATTATTCAAAATGTTACATTTTAATTTACTTCTATTAATGTTGTTCACATGATTCGATCCGTCGTACCACTTACTTAAGAAATAATTAATATAATATATATATTAGTAATATAGATTAATATAGTACAAATGTGGAACACTGCAGTAATCTTCCATATATAATATTTCGACTGTCTATGTTAACTTATAGGTGGTTATGTTGAATTCAAAATACAAACGTTGTATAGGAATAAGGAAAGAAATTACTTTTATTTGAAATGACAAGTTTAAATTTGACATAGGAAAATATTTATCTAAACAACTTCAGAGTAAATAAACAAACATTTACGATTCACATGACTTATCAAATACATTTTATTGACATTATTACTGTTGTCAAGTATAAATTTGTAGTTTTTTATAATCGTTAATTATTAATTATATGTAGCCGAGTGGTGGCAAATGTTCCCTCTAATGTTCATTGGTCCTTGTGCAAAGTTAAAAATCTCGTGTGCAAATTTGCGTAACATTCATTTTGTTCAATTTTTTTAAAAAATTCATACTCGGTAATCTAAACTGCTGCGTAGCATCGGTCAGATATCTGCGCGGCCGCGCAGCTTAAAGGGAACATTTGGTGGTGGCTAGTTGGAATATTATGATTTATTATATTATGCAATATTGCAGCACATACACTAACTTGACAGCTCATTTTAACAAATAGATAAAACACGGGCCGCCAGGACTATAGTTTGAATAATGTTTATTTGAATAATGACGTTTCTAATGCCAACACCGTTACTGATGTCCAAAGTATGACTAAGTGAATGAACTCTGCAGAAAACACAGTGTACAGTTTTACTACATAGCATATGCCCTTCGCTACCACTACGTTCTGTCCTGTGTGACTCTCCTAACCAGGCGCTGCGTGACTCCCTTAACCAGGCGCTGGGTGACTCTCCTACCCGGGCGTTGCGTGACTCTCCTAACCAGGCTCTGGGTGACTCTTCTAGCCAGGCTCTGGGTGACTCTTCTAACCAGGCGCTGGGTGACTCGCTTAACCAGTCGCTATGTGACTCTCTTAACCAGGGGCTGTGTGACTCTCCTAACCAGGCTCTGGGTGACTCTCCTAACAAGGCTCTGGGTGACTCTTCTAACCAGGCTCTGGGTGACTCTTCTAACCAGGCTCTGGGTGACTCTTCTAACCAGGCTCTGGGTGACTCTTCTAACCAGGCTCTGGGTGACTCTTCTAACCAGGCTCTGGAAGACTCTTCTAACCAGGCGCTGGGTGACTCTCTTAACCAGTCACTATGTGACACTCTTAACCAGTCGTCTGTGTGACTCTCCTAACCAGGCTCTGGGTGACTCTTCTAACCAGGCGCTGGGTGACTCTCTTAAACCAGTCGCTATGTGACACTCTTAACCAGTCGCTGTGTGACTCTCCTAACCAGGCTCTGGGTGACTCTTCTAACCAGGCGCTGGGTGACTCTCTTAACCAGTCGCTATGTGACTCTCTTAACCAGTCGCTGTGTGACTCTCCTAACCAGGCTCTGGATGACTCTCCTAACCAGGCTCTGGGTGACTCTTCTAACAAGGCTCTGGGTGACTCTTCTAACCAGGCGCTGGGTGACTCTCTTAACCAGTCGCCATGTGACTCTCTTAACCAGGGGCTGTTTGACTCTCTGAAACAGTCGCTGTGTGATTCTCTTAACCAGGAGCTGGGTGACTCTCCTAACCAGGCGCTTAGTAGCCAATATTGAAATACTTTAAGGCACTAATTTCCTAATGTCTATTTCATCGAGGCTGGGGCCCCAAAATGTCTTTTTGCACAAACTTTTAAGATTTCATTCACCATTTAATTATTAAAGATCTTGAGAAATATAGATACATATATTCACTATGAAATTGATTGAAATAAACAGGTGTTTTGAACATGACATCTTGCACTAAATGGGCGCTGGGGCCCTTAATGTCGTTTTTTTGCATATATGAGCTATATAAAAATTAGTTAATTCGTTAGCTACTGAGTAAATGAATAGACCTTAACAATACTTTGTATATAAAAACTTGGTAGCACATATTAAAATAACAAATTGCACTGCACTTCTAATGTCCAATTATTCAGGGCTGGGGGCCCCAAATGTCTTTGTTTCGTATATGTTTGAGATATTTTTTGCCGTTTTTTAACGTTCTTGAGAAATATATCCATGATGAAACTAAATTAAAATGAACTGCATTTTGAAATTTACATCTTACATCGAATGGGCGGGGGCCCCAATTGTTTTTTTTAAAAATACTCTAAGATATTATTTCCCAATCAGTTTTTAACGATTTTGTGAAATGTATCCATGATGAGACTGAATTTAAATGAACAGGTTTCAAAATGTACTTCTTGAACCGAATGGGCCGGGGGCCCTTTAATGTATTTTTTTCTTATATTAGATAAATAAAAATTAGTTTATTGTTAGATATTGAGAAAATAACTTAATTTTGACCAAACTTGGTATATAAAAACTTAAGAACCTATATTAAATTACTATGGGGCATTGAACTCCTAAAGTCCATTTCCTCGGGGCTGGGATCCCTAAATGTATTTTTACTAAACTTTTAGTATATTGTATTCCTTATTCAATTTTACACGATATTGAGGAATATAGATAAATATAAATAATATAATTGTCCAAGTCACTGGATGTGGAACACTGAGGAACGATGTACAATAGTCTATAGATAGCAGTTTAAAAAATCGTGTGGTGATTAGCACTGTAAAAAATATCATATGACGTCATTGTTTTGCGCCGGGTGATGCGCAAAATGCACCGGGTGGTGCGCAAAATAATTTTAATTGAAAGTCTCGCAGTAAAAAAATTAATATATGACGTCATTGTTTTAGTTCATATTTTAATTTTAGAAAAGGGAACAACGTAAAAAGAGGAGTTCATGGTGGTTAATTATAAAACACTTTGTATACATTCCAGCAAGTTTAATATTTCGTATTAATCAAACAAGGATAAGTTACTTTGGATTTTGAACCCAAAAAAGTGGGCGCCGAAGGCGCCCTACAGACCCTATTATAAAATACTTTGTGTACATTTCAGAAAGTTTAATATTTCGTATTTATCAAACCAAGACAAGTTAGTAAGGCTTTCAATTTTAAAAAACCCGTAAAAAACCAAGTTTTTGACTATAAATCCTTTATGTACTAGACATAACTAAAATAATGTTCATTATAATACGCAGCGCAAGACCATCCAACAATACAAAATTGTAGTTGTGTCGTAAAACATGTTTAATATAATGCGCAATGATCAGGAATAGGTTTATAAAAAGTGTTATCAATAAAATACGCACCTTATTGCGCGACAGGAAAAGTTGTTCAATATAATACGCACCACGACACTATCTCAAAAATTTAACATGATACATAGAGATAAATAAAATAAACTAAAAATTCAATAATTTAAATACAGTACATGCGATCAATCTGAAATTTTGATACATCGTTTTTATTATCTGTACAAAACTGCCTGCAAAATTTCAGCTCGCTAGCTTACTAGGAAGTGGGTTAAAATCGATCCAAAGTTTTTTCGACAAACAAGCAGTGGCTCAGACACCACAAGTTAATATAAAGGATTTTTTTTAAGTGGGTGCCGTAGGCGCCACGGCGCCCCAGCACAATCTAGTATTGATATATTTGTAATGAAAATGAACAGATTTTCGAAATTCATATGTTAAACTGATGGGCCCGGTGACCCTTAAAGTAATTTCTTTTTTTATCTATATATGTATTCCTTTTTACTTAGATCGTTGCAACGCACGATGGGTCTGCTAGTAATTATATCAATATCGTGCCAGAGATACAGCACACAACAAATAGCTATATAAATATCGTGCCAGAGATACAACAAATAATTATAAAAATGTCATGCCAGAGATACAGCACAAAACAAATAATTATATAAATATCGTGCCAGAGATACAACAAATAATTATAAAAATGTCGTGCCAGAGATACAGCACAAAACAAAAATTATGTAAATGTCGTGCCAGAGATACAACAAATAATTATATAAATGTCGTACCAGAGATACAGCACACAACAGTTCAACATGTATATTGTGGAGATCCTAAAGCCTAAAGGCGGTTAGTAAGCATTCAAAGAGACTAAGATGTGCGTGGGCCATCGGAGAACTGACCAGGGTGAACAGATGCGAGAAAAGTGTATTTCTGGTGTGAATAAATGTCCACGCAGAACCTTAGTCCAGGTGGGCGGTAGACCTGACCAGGATGACTAGAGGTGTTAAAATGGTAGTCTGGTGTTAACTGGCCCAGTCAGTAGATACGGAGATGATAGGAGTAGCCGACCACGGGAGTCCGCAGGACTGGACAAAGGTGTGAAATGCCCCAGGGATAGATTGGATGACCAGACACGCAGGTGGTCTGGGTAGGGGTAGTTTAGTGCTGTGGGTCTCACCAGAGACAGTTATGTCAAACCAGCCCCCACCCCGTCCTAATCGAGGGGTGGTCCCTTGTGACGGACATATTAGACATAGACGACCGGACACTGGATGAAATTTAGGAGCGGAGTCTAAGGGGTATTAGAGGGGAAGCACTCATTAGAACAGGAGAAGGGCAGGCTAGGGAAGAGAGTAGATGGTAGACTGTAGATGATGGACAGAGATAGAAGAATCGACTTAGGACAGTTTGTCTTTACTGATGTGAAGTTTAAACACAGTGTATGTTGGATTCAATGATTGAAGCAATAAAGTAATCATAAGTGTTCACGCAGTCTTGGAGTTTGGTGCTTGATTATGAGAAGACAAGTGTGACTAGTAATTGCGAAGAATGGAGTGAAAGCAGATAGAGTTTAATCACACACGGGTACCTGGTTCTTTATAATATGAGAGTGGAGGCGTGAGTGGCTTTTTATAGAAAGTATTTTTAACTATCTAATAAAACCTTATCATTTTTTTTTATATTACTAGTAATAGTAACATTTAGACGAAATTCGCTAATTCTATTGTCGCTTTTCGAGAAACATAATTGATTACATCTAGGGGAGATAAACATTAAAGGGAGGGGAATGTTTAAGAATGAGACGTTACAGCAAAAAGTGCAACTTTAAATAAAATTTCAAACTAAATATTTAATTGCATGACGTTTTCAATGGCATCACAGGTGTTAAGATATTAGAGTGCAGACTTAAACCAAATTAAAAGTAAAATGACAATAAAAAAACCCGTAAAAAACAAGATTTTGACTATAAATCTTTTATATACGAGACATAAATAAAAGAATGTACATTGTAATACGCAGCGCACGACAATCTGAATATCCAAAATTTTAGTTATGTCTCTTAAACATGTTTAATATAACGCGCACCGATCCGGAATATTTTTTTTAAATTATCGTCCATATAATACGCACCGAATCGTGCAACAGGAAAGTATTAAAAAGGTCGTTCAATATAATACGCACCGCGACACTCTATCGCGAATAATAACATAATACATAGAGATTAATAAAATTATCTAAAAATTCAATAATTTAATGACAGTACATGCGATCGATCTGAAATTTTGATAAATCGTTTTTATTATTGGCACGAAAACTACCTGCAAAATTTCAGCTCGCTAGCTTACAAGGGAGTGGGTTAAAAATCGATCCAAAGTTTTTTTCGACATACAAACAAGCAAGCAACCAGACACCACGAGTTAATATAAAGGATTTATTTTAAAAAACCCGTTTAAATACTCGTTTTTGACTATAAATCCTTTATGTACGAGACGTAACTAAAAGAATGTTCATTATATACGCAGCGGAAGACCATCCAACAATACAAAATTGTAGTTGTGTTGTAAATCATGTTTAATATAATGCGCACCAATCAGGAATATGCTTATAAAAAGTGTTGTATGAAAATACGCATCTTATTGCCCGACAGGAAAGGTTGTTCAATATAATACGCACCGCGACACTCTATCTCAAAAATTTAACATGATACATACCGATAAATAAAATAAACTAAAAATTAAATAATTTAAATACAGTACATGCGATCAATCTGGATTTTTTTCCAAAGTTTTTTCGACGAAACAAGCAAGGGCTCAGAAACCACGAATTAATATAAAGGATTTTTTAAAAGTCACGTGCAACATACTAATTTTCAGTCCGAAAGAACGGCTTTTAGGAATTAGGGGGCGTCACGGCGGCAAAGCTTTGTGACGTCATATTGGAAGGGGGTCTAAGTTTTTGTGACGAAGTGAGTCGAGGTGGGTGATGGAGGGGGGGGGGAAATCTGCCAAAATCGCTTAATGCCATTTATGGACGGCCCTTTATGACAATGATTTTTTTAAAAATAACACAAACAGTGTTCCACAACATATATGCATATTCAATTTTTCTGTTCAGTTATGAACTGATGAACTTGAAAGTGAATAATTTGTACTGCGTTCATTTTTTTAAACATATGCTGCGTGATGAACACATTTTTATCATATAGACTAAAAGCCATATAGCTCTGAATATTGTAAAACATAAGAGTATAAAGTGTAAATTACCTGTTTAACCTTTCTTAGTGTTAGATCTATATTCTTTTCTTCTAAAAGTAAACAATGCAAATGTATTTTCCTCGTGTGTAAAATTATATATTACCATTTCATATTGCAAAGTAATAAATTAACATTTTAAATATATTTTTTTTTGTTCCAAATTGCAATCAAACAAATACAAAATGGTCAGTTCATTGCGCAAGTTTAAAATATTGCTATAGATGTAATCGGTGAAATGACTAGACCTTTGACAAATAACACATATTTTACATTTTAAATTCATACGATTTTTAATGTTAAGAATCATGACAACATCTAAATAAATAAAGGGAGGTATTGACATTTTCTATAAGTATAACCCAGCTTATTAAACATTCAACTATATGCACATCCGGCTCTACCAAAACACGCATATAGTAGGTAGAACCTTTGTCTCAAGTACAGGATACCTTTACCGATTAGCGGCCAAGCATATTCACGTCTTAGGCTCTTAACCTTACCACATCGTACTTTATTGTGCTTAATTAGTATTACCTGACTTGTGAGTACTTTATTTATCTGTCTTAAATTTGCCTGTAACTTTAAACAATTTTTTTTTCCATTTTAATACACAAGTAGCACGCATAGAACATGACTTTACGGTACAGTAATACAGTATGGGAAAGTATGCTGTGCGAAGTTGCTTTCCTACTTTACTTACGTTCTTAATTATTAAAATATTCTTGAAGTACATTATGAAAATGTTTTTACATTAACATTACTACAATAGTTTATTACTCTAGTGAAATACACAATTGCAAATTAGAGTCTTCAGAAAGTGTTTGGGAAGCATATAATCCCGTATATAATGACTACATCTGATATTCGCGGGTTTCGGCAATTTGTTGGGGATAAAAAACGCAACCCCGCGAATAGCGTTGGAATACTGTATAACACAAAACATACTCACATAGTAGGTAGCATGTTTTTCTCAAGCAAAGCTAGGATTATATACATACTGCTATACAAACACACTCACATTGTGTGTATGTTGTTTATCTTAATTAGAGCTAGGCACTAAGATGATTATGAATTTAAATGCAATCTCTGTAAATAACTGTCAACAAAATATTTTATAGAAATTTGGGGTAACAAAATGGAAACTAATTACTATACATTCGGTCGCTATTTACTCTTGATATTCGATTACAATCAATATCTTTACACCTAAGACAACACTTCAGTTTGTAATCGAATGCCATCTCATTTGTCTAAAATACACCACATCTTATATTCTTATATTAGAATGTAAGTTTTGTCAGTAGTCTGCCCTTCAATGTGTTTCAAATGATTTGTATATTTGAATCACAAGGATTGGGCTTAAAATGTAACTAATGTATAAGTTTTGCTTAAGTAAGGCCATACGCACATGAACAATGGCTAAGTTAGAGTTAGTGTCACCCTGGTTTGGGGGACATTAGTGACAATTGCCCATCAAAATAAAACGTAATTTTCAAAGGGTCACAATGTCAACGATCTAAATAAAAATAAATATGCCATAACTACTTTTTACTATATTTAAAATTGTTTTTATTCAATAGGCAAATTTTCAATAAGTCAAATATGCATAATTTATATAAGTCAAAATTGAATACATTGGTTATTTTTAAATCCCTTATAATAACTTCGAAATCTTGTCTGTCGTCATCTCTCTCTTCGTACGTCGGTCGGGCGGAAAAAGAAAAGTAAACAATGACCCACTTGCCGTAATGCGATCGAGCTGAAATTTGGCACATGTACCCGTCTCACCTAACAATGCATTGTATCAAATTTCAGATCGATCGAACGTACCGTAATTAAATTAATGCATTTTTAGTTTATCTATAGAAACTTTATGTAGCGGTCGCTTTCGTTTACACTTTACGGGTCACTTGACTTAAGGCCAGCCACCTGTAAACAGATCTCGTGTTTAAATCAGGTAAACCGGCGTGCTTTTGTTTACATTATGCGTGTCACGCTGGTCTCGGGCCAGCGATCGGTGACCAGACCTTTCCCCTCTCCCACCCCCAGCCCCCCAGGTTAAAAGCAAAAGGGAGTTAGGACAGATTCAGTCTGTAAATGTTTGTCATGTTTGAACATAATCAATACTGTTAGTTATGTCTCATATATAAGGGATTTATAGTCAAAAACTTTGTTTTTAAGGGTTTGTTTTATTAAATCCCTTATATTAACTTCACCGCCGTCTCTGTCGTCATCTCTCTCTGTCTTGGGCGGGCGGAAAAACAAAAGTAAAAAATGACCCACTTTCCGTGATCCGATCGAGCTGAAACTTGGCACACGGACCCGTCTCACATAACAATGCATCGTACCAAAATTTTAGATCGATCGAACGTACCGTAATTAAATTAATGCATTTTTAGTTTATCCCATATAACATATGTATTTCAAATTCACTGTTTGTTATAGTTTTTTTTTACCGCGTGAGAGTTTGAATTGACGCTTTGACTCGACCCATCGAAGTACCGGCGTGCTTTTGTTTACATTTTACGTGTCACGCTGAGCTAGGACCAGCGATCGATGACCAGGCTTTTCCCCTCTCCCACCCCCCTAGGGTTATGAAGCAAAGTTGAGTTAAGACAGATTCAGTCTATAAATGTTTGTCGCATTTGAAAATAATCAATACTGTTAGTTATGTCTCATATATAAGGGATTTATAGTCAAAAACATTGTTTTTACGTGTTTGTTTTATTAAATCCCTTATGTTAACTTCACCGACGTCTCTCTCTGTCTTGGGCTCGCGGTCGGTCGGTCGGGAGGGCGGAAACACAAAAGTAAAAAATGACCCACTTTTCTTGATCCGATCGAGCTGAAACTTAGCACACGGACCCGTCTCACTTAACAATGCGTCGTATCAAAATTTCAGATCGATCGAACGTACCGTAATTAAATTAATGCATTTTTAGGTTATCCTAATATAACGTATGTAATTCAAATTCACTATTTGTTATAGTTTTTTTGGCACTTGAGAGTTTGAGTTGACGCGTTGACGCGACCCATCGAAGTACCGGTGTGCTTTGTTTACATTTTACGTGTCACGCTGAGCTCGATCCAGCGCTCGGTGACCAGACTTTTCCCCTCTCACCCCCCAGGGTTATGAAGCCATGTTGAGTTAAGATACATTCAGTCTCTAAATGTTTGTTGCGTTTGAAATTAATCAATACTGTTAGTTATGCCTCATATATAAGGGATTTATAGTCAAAACGTTTTTTACGGGTTTGTTTTATTATTAACTTGCTTTCGCTCCTGTTTGTTGGTTTGTTGGTTTGTCCAAGATTTTTTCAAATCTGCCATCGTAAAATTGAACCACTTTTTGATGGTCTTAGAGATCTTAAAATGTTACCACATATAGATCCTGGATGACACTGCATAGTATTAAAATTTCAGATCGATCGAATGTATCGTTATTAAATTATTGAACTTCTTAGTTTATCTATAGTCTACATAAAAAGCATCTGTCGTCTGCTTTTGTTGACATCCGTGAGTTCACCCCGTGACCACATCACAAAGTTTTAAAAACTTTGGGCGGGCGATTGTGAGGTGTTTGGTAAATTAAATAGAGGAAAAAAATATTTTAAAAAACCAGGTTGTTATAAGTGGACTAAAAAGAATAAAATAATTTAAAAATTATAAGTTCAAGTACTTTGATTTAATATGGCTAAAAACGTGGGGCGGGTGTTTGGTATAAACAATTACTGATTTCTAATTTAGAAGGCAAAAGAGAGATATATAAGTGAGAGTATGAGGGAGCTGCATATGTTAAACCTGAAAGCGCCCACCCCACGTTTTAGTGATATGTAATGAATGTACTTGAACTTATAAGTTTTAAATTATTTTCTTTTTTTTAGTCCTCTTATAAAAACGTGGTTTTTAAAAATCTTTTTTTTTACTTCTATTTATTTAAATAGTTATTTCAGGATATATGAATGTCTCTAGTTCTGAAATATGTATTAAAAAAAAACAAATGATGTGTGATTATGATTATTAGAAGCAGCTGACTATTTAATTGGATTTAATTGCAATTAAAAGTAAATTGTTCTTCTTAAAATTTATTTAACGTACTAACACCAAACATATGTTTTGAGCTGTCAGCAGAAGTTTAATATTTCGTATTTTTCAAACACGGATAAGTTTACTTATGTTAATTATGTATATTGATTCCCGTTGTCTGTATGGATGTAAGTTAGGTGGTGCTGCGATCGATTTTGTATAAAAATATTGTATGACATCATTGTTTTAGCTTTTATTTTAATTTTTTTAAAAGGGAAAGATGTAAAAAATAGGACTTGAGGATTTATAATTATTATGAAACTAGATGCCCAGTGGCGTAGCATACGCCGCAGACTTGCTCTTGAAGAGTGCTAAGAAAGTGGAGAAAGAACGGACACAAATTATAGCACGAAGAAAAAAAACAATGCGAGTGAAGGTCGGTTAATAAATGAAAGGCGGGTAACAACAACCTCAGTGTCCAGGTCTTTACGTTTACTCGCTATTTTTTATTTACTTGGTGCTGCTTTTTGTGTCTGTACTCTCACCACCCCCCAACCGTTCTTTGCACTGTCTATTATGAGCAAGTCTGAGGCGTATGCTACGCCGCGGGTCTCTCCAGAGTTCCTTCTTTTCATTCACTCACAGTCGTTTGCCCAAACCCACCCCATTTTGACAACTGTGTTTTTAAGGAAGTCTTCACACGTCACTAAATCATTAGTGGCGTATGCTACACCGCGGGTCAGCTAGTAAACTAATAATTACAAATTGAACTTAAAATTATTATTTCTTAGCATAAATTTATTATTTTGTAACATAAAATTAATATATCAGCTATAGCTATGAAAATAATTTAATGACATAAGTAAATAAAATAGTAACTAGTTACTAGTTACTATTAAGTTGTAACATTGTACTCAGCAGTACTTGTTACCTTTAAGTTTATAGTTTTTTTCCCTCAATTTTTAATTTTCGAAAAATTAAGTGTTTGACACACCAAAATTATTTTTCAAGAATCAAAACATCCCAAGTTTTCTCGGCGAGAATCATTTATCTGCCCCGCTGTGCTAAATGCTCTCTCTCAATCCATTCTTGTTAAATGTACTGATTTCTAGTTACTGTTTTTAAATTTTTATATATTTGTTTATAAACTTATTAATATTAATTTAATTTGATTAAAAAAATTCCTTACTATATTGATATCCAGATACTAACTGGATCTGCCATAAGTATTTCACGAATCGGGATAGTGACGAAAATCCCGATATCCGGTACGGATATCCGGCTGTCCCCTATCGGAAATCATGGAAGAGCTGCCTAAGAAATGTCACCACCGTACAGTCGTCGGTTGCGCGGTAAAAGTCCTTATCACCATCATTGTCATCATTTTACTGCACAGCATATTTTTCAACATCAAATATTGCTAAGTATACTTCGTGATAGAGTAACTGTAAACTTAACTACTGATACCATTTTGATTTAAACTTTGGTCTTCCTAGTTTGAAAATGTTCCGTTATTGTGGCTGTCCTTATAGCATTGCTGTACACATTTTTAAAATAGTTTTATAAATGCATATTTTGTTTTATTTTTTTACAAAATGTTATTCAAAATTTTCACTCTTTGTTATTAAAACATTTCTTGACAACGTTATGATAAACATGTTAATGTAGCTTGGTCTGGAGCAGTTTTATAAAGAGTTGAAATAGCTTTGTGTTTGAACTAATCTTAAAAATATCAACACATATTTTCTCAAGCCTACATCAAAGGCAAAGTACATCAAGTGATTTTAATTCTCATTACCAGTTGATAATTTTAATAAAACATCTAACATTGGGATAATATGAACTAGGGACGGGGGTAAAAGACTCCTAGCAATTCATTGGCATAGTATCCATCATTAAAGAGAGCGAAGTCAAGTAGCGTGCTAATTGGTATAGGTAAATTTATAATATCAAAAACAGGGTATTAGTAGGCCTGACAAGACGTAACACAGGCCTACTAATACCCTGTTTTTTATATTATAAATTTACCTATTTAAAAGCCTGATTTCAGTCTCAACCCCCATTACTTTATTTGCTAATTGGTATTTAGGAAACGATAAATCACCTGATTGAGGTATTGATTTTGGTTGAAATAACTAAACATCAATATATTTAAAAGTAAAAAACTATTAATAATAATACGTAGTTTCCGCTAATGTCAAATGAATCGGATCTTTAAATAAAAAATTGTATGTATAATTTTAGGTCACATACAATATCTCATTTAAGAAATTAAGATCATTATAACAATGTCCCATCGACTTAAAAATTACAGCTAGCGGTAATGAAAGAGTAAAAACAAATTAAGATCTTCTCCTTAATGTTGCCATCTAAGTGGTCATAGGCACAATGTCATAAAACATATGAACACCGGTGCTTTGTAGTGCAGAGCAGCCAGGATTTTTTTTCTTCATTCATCGCAGATGAAGCAAAACAAATCAATTTTATATAAAGATTTTCCACTTTTCTTTGCAGGCCTAAACTTATTTCCTATAATTACATTCATATATCTTGACGTGTACGCGAGCCATATCAGTAGAGTCATTAGTATAGCACAG
The DNA here is from genome assembly GCA_944989445.1 of Ampullaceana balthica. Classification (NCBI taxonomy): domain Eukaryota; kingdom Metazoa; phylum Mollusca; class Gastropoda; family Lymnaeidae; genus Ampullaceana; species Ampullaceana balthica. Next base: position 141,362 of record CALYLW010001263.1, on the reverse strand, counting down.
ATTGTAATTCTATTTAATCTGGTGTACAATTGTTGTGTCTAATTAACGCGTGAAATACATCGTTGGCGTTTTGTTTTGTACTAATACTTCTAAAACTGTTAAATACATGTTTTATTAAATGTAAGGAACACCATTTAAACATATTTAAGAAACGATTAATAAGGGCACTAATTTTTTTCGCATTAAAATATATTATATAATAAATATTTTTTAAAAGCGCATTTTGCAATGGGCAACAGTGTTTACGACTTTATTTTCAAAGAAAATAGCACATTTTTTAAAGAAGAAAAAACTCGTAGTCTTGCTGGAGGCATTAAAAAAACCTAGGTCCTTTAAATTTAGTTCACAATCCTAAAAAAACACTTTCACACACAAACACCCACACAAAAAGGACATCAAATTACATACTTACATTAACCTCATCAAGTAAACAATGATTTTCTATAAATCGTTCGTTGCTTAAAAAATAATCGATGCTGAAGCTTTAAAACAGTAATGTTTCCCCTTAATTGTTGCAATTTCTAAAATGTAATAATCAAGCCTTTATTGTGTGTGTGTGTTTGTTAGTATCAAATCTTGCGGTCATTTTAACGCATTTTCTTTGCTGGATAAGCTGAAATTTGCAGACAACTGAATATCCAATGACAAAACAATTCTCAAAAACTTCATTAAACTTGCACATTTTAATTTTCAGTTCTTTAAGTTTTTGTGCAATTTATTTTTCAATGTTAACTCAAAAACTTTCTTGGAGTTGACCGAAGGTAAATAATAAATACATTTTTATTAGGGCTGTTATCGATTAATTTAAAATTAATCGTTAACTTTTGAAAAATTAACGATTAATTAATCGTTAGTTTCGATTAAAGTCCAAAATTTGAAATGTATCGTGTCATAAATAGCATTTATTAAACGTACTTGTCGAAAATCGAAATAACACTGGAATGTCTTCTGTATATGACATCCTAAAACCCACAACGCAAACAGACAAGTGTATTGACATTATATTGTTCAAGTGATGAGCGGGTCTTATTGACAATATAACCAGCCGAAGTGAAAAATCGTTTACATAGCTTTAGATTGTCTCAACTGAAGTTTGTAATACTGTATTGGATGTTTGGTTTGCAGGTGCTAAGTAAACGAAGTGTTAGAACCGTGGTAGCAATGTTCCATTTAAGCAGAGCCGCTGCTTAGATATTTTGCCGACGCCATGTAGGAGTATAGAATCACCGCGCAGATAATTTTTTTTAAATTTTGCACAAAAAATGGACGTTGTGCAACTTTGCACACGAGTTCTTTTAAAACTTTGCACACGAAACAACGAGCTTAGACTTAGAGGGAACATTGCATGGTAGGATAACGGTTTCTCTCAATGGAAAGAACCTTTATCAAAATTTTGAACAATCACCTAAGTGAATAGTTTAAACAAAAATGTTCGTGTAATCGTCCGGAATTTAGTTTATATTTATCGGCCGAAATATTTTACTTTTTGACTTCCAGTACATTTATAAGTGGTGGGTCGATTAATCGTTAAAAGAATTAATCGTTTAAAATTTTTAACGATTAATTGAGAAATTAATTATTAATTTCCGCAGCCCTAATTTTTATATGTTGTTTTTTTTAGCGCTCACTCTTTACAATATGTGTATAGTGAGTATTGTAGGCAGGGGCGTGACTAGGTTTTTGGCACCCTTGGCCAATTTATTTTTGGCAACCCTTGTTAAATTGACAAGTTTCAGCTTTGTCATGTTTTCAATTGTTAGAAAACATAATTGAATTTCTCTTATTTTATTTATGACAATAATTACATAGTCTGACAGTTACAGTCATACAACGTGAATATAGAAAATGCATAAGACAGGAACAATACTAATTTGCAGTTTATTATTTACTAGATAATACCAAATAAATTGCTAGATAAAACAGGATATTGTTGCGTTAATAAAGAATACATCAACATTTTAACTTGAAGTAACATGTATTATAAACAAAATCAATAGTATCAATGTGTCATACTCATTATCTCATACATAACGATAGAAACTCACAATTTTTATGTAAATTTAAATAACAATCCACCGACTACAGCTTAGCACTTCTTTTAGCGGGCGTATCGGCGATTTGCTAATACATTCCGACCTCTATAAGTCCAACTCAAGGGGGAAAATTCGACTTACGGAGTTTTCGAGGTAGATAAACTGGCTATATTGGCGCTTATTAATCAAGGACAATGTTGATATGGAGAGGGGGTGGAGAGAAACAGCCATAGCACCTATAAGGCTTGACATGAAAGAGGGGCGGTGATGTTTCATATGATAGGAGCCAACTTGCTTTGACATACCGACAAAAGCCCGTGAGAGAAGACAACTTCCCTCCCCTCCCCCACTTTACTTCCTCGCAAGTGGGATGAGGATAGTAAGATTTTTTTTTCTTTTTAAAAGAAAGAATTTAAAATCATATCGACATTTGTATGATAAGAAGCCCCGCAAGGGCAACGAACATAATAAAAAATATTATCATGGTTTCAATGAAATATATTTAGATATAATTAATTATTCACTTCTTTGCTATCGAGGATAAAAGTGAAATACAGTCGGACCTCACTAAGTCGAACTTCCCTAAGTCGAAAGCCTCCTTATATCGAATTAATTGTTAGGTCCCTGCCAAATTCCATAAGACTTATGTATTTTAGATCTCCTTAAATCCAAGATTTTTTGCTTTCAACCTCTCTTAGTTTAATTTTCCAAGGCGTTTTGGTTATTATTCTGTAGTGACATTTCAGAACACGTGTTCCATAGAGCCACGTAAATGGACGTAAAATCTTATCTGTGTGCTTTCCACGAGAGATTATGCGACCCTTGCAAGTACAAAAAAAAGACAAAGATACGAAAAAGTAGTGGTACATGGTAACTAATTTGCGTCCCTGTGCTGCGTGATGTGACTCTTTTTAAAATAAAAAAGTGGTATAATACAGAACTTTCGTTTATTTTATTTTTAAAAATTTTATTCGTTTATTTTCATATTGAACAATTGTATGCGGAATATTAGAAAAGAATTATTTTTGGTGCAGTAATTTGGTGCGCTGAATTCTAAAATTAGTAGCGTCACAGATTAAGTAATCGTTAATTTTTCAAAAGTTAACGATTAAGTTTAAATTAACAGCCCTAGATATATATTTATATATGGATTAATAAATCGTGCTCCACATTTTTTCCTTATTCCAAATTTTATTTTATTTGTGCGTAGAATGTTTAGTAGTGTCAAATCATAAAGTATAGTTAGTAGTTAACCATGAAATTTGTAGTATTCGATGGCAGCAACTTTGTTTTACTATATAATTAACATCAAAATATACATAAGTAATTCATTACATTTCAACTATATAGATACCAATGGAAACTATATATTTCTTCAGCAATAAAGAACACTTTAAAATGAAAATTATAATATTTTATTCCAATATCTGATTCGCATTAAAAGTGTAGTGCCTTTAAGCACTGCACCACAAAGCACCGGGACAAATGTATTTAATTGTAGTTTATTCTTGGGAACATTTAGGGGGCGAAATAATAATTTGTAATTAAAAACATAATCCATTTGAAATTCTATTATAATTCCATGAGCTATAGTAGTATTAAGTCGTGTAACTTAAAGGTTTGTTTTATTAGTAGCAGCAACTCATGTTTACGCAAATTAAATTTAAATAAAATATATATTTTAAATTTAGTTTCATTTAAACGTAGGCAAACTATGATATAAATAAATTAAAATTAGTTGTATGTATCTGTAACTATACTTCGATTGCATATAACACTTTCGCTTTGTTCCGATTATGTAGGTGGCAAGCCACTTGACTTCGATCCCTATATCTAGGGAAATAATGACAATGTGACATTCAATTTATCCTTAGAAAGCCTCATCAAGCAGGCATCGCCGTACAGATCCTTTTCCACGGCATTTCTCTATCCAAATCTCCGAAAATAATAGTGAAATGTTTCGGTTAAAACTGAATCTAATTAAATCTGATCATGTCTCAAATTAATGCTATTTTCCAAATTCTAAAATTCTAAGATTGGTAACTTAAATGTAGAAACAAATCAACATAATTATCCTTACTTTTGTTGCTCACATTTCTACATACGTACTGGTGATTTTATGATTCGTCAAACACTAAACAATTTTAACTCCTTACATAACTGCTAGTTATTTAACTAAGACAATGCTCCAATTTTTATATCATCATTTCAATAATAAAAAAAAATTTAAATAACAGTAGTTTTTTTTCCCCAAAACAAATAAATTGGTACATACTTCTAAAGCCTTGTAACTAAAATCTTAATGACAAGGAGAGTGGTGGCTGTAAAACTGTGTTTTTAACTAGGAGAGTGGAGACTTTAGACATTTAAAACATACAAAATTTGTCCATAACAAAGCTTTAAGAATATAAGAAACTTATGACAACAATTACATTAACTAATATTATCTAAAGTTTTATAATCGGCTGATATAATTGCATGTGCTATCTTAATTAAGATATAGCTATTTAAAGTGCTTATGTTGAAAAAAAATATTTCTAGAATATTTGTCTTGGTCTGAAATATAAGTTCCCACACGAGAGTCTGTTGATTCTGGCCTTACTTTTCACACATTGTCAGTTATAGCCGGACAAAATGTGGGTGAGACTTCAATCAGGCTTATAGAAAAGTAGAGGGATAACATGCCAACAGGATATGATTGAGCCCGACAGGACCTCTTGACCAGAGGGTCACTCACACCCTGTTTACATGTTCTCATGTTATAGCCGCCGTGTCTATCTCCTAAACTGGTATAGACCATTTCTTCACGATGTCCGGCAATGTAGATGTATCCTCTGCCAGGTACACCTAGTTTCATATGTCAATGTTGGACTCCTTCATGTTTCTCCTGCATATGCCTATATATCTGAGATGGGCCGTCAGAACGGCATTTTCCATGTTACCAACTCGCTATATAACACGTCCTTGGGTACACGACCAGATTGAATTCACTTAAAATGTCCAAGCCAGCGGAGGCTTCTTTGGCGTAATATAGCTGGGATACTGCACAATTTTGATTTAAGACAGAAATTTGATGTTATGGTTAGGATGTGGCTCAGACCTCTGAGGTGGAAGCCATTGAATCCTTCTCAAGTTTATTGTGTTTGTGTTCCAAGACTAGCATCCATAGGGGAGTGTACTCAATATGTATGTCCAGCATACGTGCACCTTTTATTTTGACTCATTATATATATCCTAGCGAATCACCCTTCAAAAATGACGGAAGTTTTTAGCTGAAATCTATTTATTTTGAAAAAATGCACTTTTATTCGGGCAACTACGGCGCCGACCCTTTTAAAAAGCCTAACTAGTTTATCCTTGTTTGATAAATACGATGTATTAAACTTTCTGAAATGTACACTAAGTATTTTATAATAGGAGTTGTAGGGCGCCAAGGGCACCCATTTGTTTTTTGATTATGTAGTTAACCATTATCAAATCCTATTTTTACATTGATCCCTTTTCCAAAATTAAAATATGAGCGAAAACAATGACGTCATATAATATATTTTTTTACAGCGCATATTTAATTTGCACACCTTTTGATGCTTTGGTGCAGTAATATGGTTTTCCCTGCTTTCTAAAATTCGTAGCGTCAGGACTGACAGACATTACTTGCGTGACAATTGAAAATTATATTGTTTAATATATGTATGTATTTATATATATACTAGACGCCCCGCGGCGTAGCATACGCCGCAGACTTGCTCATGGAGAGTTCTTTTACCCCTTTAATGCACTTGTTTAGGGCGCCTAGGGTGCCAACCTTTTTCAAAAGCCCAACTAACTTGTCCTTGTTTGATCAATACGAAATATTAAACTTTCTGAAATGCACACAAAGTATTTTATAATAGGGGTTGTAGGGCGCCTATGGCACCCCCTTTGTTTTTTGATATAATAATTAACCATCATCAAATACTCTTTTTTACATTGTTCCCTTTTCCAAAATTAAAATATCAGCAAAAACAATGACGTCATATATATATATTTTTTTACAGCGCATATTTAAATTGCACACCTTTTGATGCATTTGTGCAGTAATTTGGTGCGCTGCTTTCTAAAATTAGTATCTGTTGCACATGCAGATTCTTGTTGCCTCGCAGGGTCCGAATACGAAGAAAATTATATATATATATAGATGGCAATATAACAATAATGTGTTGACAGCACTACTGTCACAGGAGTGTATGCCAACAGAACAAGAATGTGTCACTACTGTCAGACGAGTGTATGCAAACATAACAATAATGTGTGGACGGCAATACTGTCAGAGGAGTGTAAGCTAACATAACACGAATGACAGCACTACTGTCAGAGGATTGTATGCCAACATAACAAGAATGACAGCACTATTGTCAGAGGAGTGTATAACAACATAACAAGAATGTGTTGAAAGAACTACTGTCAGAGGAGTGTATGCCAACTTAACAAGAATGACAGCACTACTGTCAGAGGAGTGTATGCCAACATAACAAGAATGACAGCACTATTGTCAGAGGTGTGAATACCAACATAACAAGAATGTGTCGAAAGAACTACTGTCAGAGGAGTGTATGCCACCATAACAAGAATGTGTCGACAACGCTACTTTCAGTGGAGTGTATGCCAACATAACAAGAATGAGAGCACTACTGTCTGTCAGAGGAGTGTATTACAACATAACAAGAACGACAGCAATACTGTCAGAGGAGTGTATGCCGACATAACAAGAATGACAGTACTACTGTCAGAGGAGTGTATGCCGGGATAACAAGAATGACAGCACTACTTTCAGAGGAGTGTATGCCAACATAACAAGAATGACAGCACTACTGTCAGAAGAGTGAATGCCAAGGTAACAAGGAGAATTCAAACATAATAATGAGTGAAGTGAGTCGTAAACACCTAAACTAAACACATGTTTTGTAGGCCTGAGACTAATCTATTAAGGCCTTGGCTAGTACCTGGGCAACCTGCTCCATCTGCTGAGCAATGCCATTCAACATTGTTTTTACATGGGACTCCTTTGCCTCCCTTACCTCCCCGGCTATGTCTAGCGCGGGACAAGACGTCGGCAGGTGTACGACCGTCTCAGAGGCTTGGCTGCAATAACGGCAGTTCGAGTCCCTGTTTTGGTTTAGCCTGTGGAAGTACGAGTTGGTTGTGCAGTGCTCTGTTCTCATCTGAGTCACTAAACTCTGGTGTTTGCGACTTTGGTTCCACCACTGGTCTGAAAGGTTTGGCCTGGGCATGTTAGCGAAAACTCCCCTGGCTGTCGTGTTGTCAGCCCACTCCTGGTACCACTTGCTCCTGAAGTGGTCCTTTAGCCAGGTTTTAGCTCCCAGATAAGTAACTGGAACCTCTGGTTGGGGCAGGGCCGCTCCTGCTTTTGCCAGGCAGTCTGCTTTTTCATTGCCGTCAATATTCACGTGACTCGGGATCCAATGCAATGTTACCTTACCTCCAAGTCTTTCGAGCTTACCCACGTCCTCCAAGATGACGTCAACCAAGTGGGTGCTACGCTTCTCACTAAGTAGGACTTCGAGGGCTGATCTCGAGTCGCAAAACAATACCGTATCGAAACCGAAAATTTCAGACCCTTGCGGTGTCTGGTGCACACTTTCCAGGGCCCTGTGTATAGCCTAAAGCTACGCATTGTAATTCGATGCCATAGTCTCACAGGGACCTTAAAGTTCTTCTTTTGGTGTCGTAAACACCTAAGTTTTGTGATTTAAACAAGAACAGAGCACTTCCCCACCATATCCTACTTCCACAGTCTAAACCACAACAGGGACTCCAACTCCTCAAAAGTTTCAGAGTCTAGGCTGCCTTTATTATTTTTTTAAGAAGAAATATTAACATTTTCAACTTTGTTAACTTTTAACAAAGAATTTCTTTTTAAACATTTCAATAATTCTTTCCCTTTATAAATTTAAGTTATGTATGAATTCTAGCTATTTTTTTTATTTACTAAGTGCTGCTTTTTGTGCCTGTTTTCTCAGCCCCCCCCCCAAACTGTTCTTTGCACTGTCTATGATGAGCAAGTATGCGGCGTATGCTAAGCCGCGGGTCTCTCCATAGTTCCTTCTTTTCATTCACTCACAGTCATTTGCCCAAACCCACCCCATTTTGACAACTGTGTCTTTCAGGAAGTCTTTATCCGTCACTAAATCATTAGCGGCGTATACTACGCCGCGTGTCAGCTATTGTTGGCAATAAAAGGGGAAAAAAGCGGGGACAAACAGACATTTTAACAAAAAATGTGCTGGAACACAGGACCTTCCCAGTATGAGTATGAGGCGGACGTGATAACCAGTACACTACGAATCTCAAGTTTTCTGTGAAGGAACAGACTTCAGGCAAACGCACACAATTATTTTTTTAATTAAGAAAAAACTAAAAAACACATTTTTAATTTCTACTTTACGTGTAAGTTGATTGGCATTGGGCCATTGCTTAAAAAATACGATTCACTAATTCACTCACTCACTAATTACAGAACTAGGTTTTTATTAAATATTAAAGTTTAAACAATATCATCACGACATTCTTAATTTCACTCAAACGTGTAAACACAATAATTGCGACCCTGCATCATGTGACAATTGAAATGAAATTTTCTTAACGCACTATAACGTTAGGCAAGTAGCCATAAAATAGACCGCTACATTGTACCACAAAGCATTAATGAGTATAGATTATATTTATGTTAATTTTGATAATAAAATAGCACAGTTCTATTTAAAATGCCTACATGAAAATATGCGCACAACGCAAAATAAAGTATTAATAAAACAAACCCGTAAAAAACAAAGTTTTTGACTATAAATCCCTTATATATGAGACATAACTAAAAGTATTGATTTTGTTCAAACGCGACAAAAACATATACAGACTGAATCTGTCTTAACGTCCCTTTGCTTTATAACCCCTGGGGGCGGGTGGGAGAGGGGGAAAGGGTGTGGTCACCGATCGCTGGACCGAGATCAGCGTGACACGTAAAATATAAACAAAAGCACGCTGGTACACCTGGTTAAAACACGAGATGTGTTCACCGATGGCTTGCGTGAAGTCAAGTGACCCGTAAAATGTAAACAATAGCACTTCTACATATAGTTTTATATAGATAAACTAAAATTGCATTAATTTAATTACGGTACGTTCGATCGATAGATCTGACATTTTGATACGATGCATTGTTAGGTGACACGGGTCCGTGTGCCAAATTTCAGCTCGATGGCTTCACGGAAAGTGGGTCATTGTTGACGTTTGGTTTTCCGCCTGCCCAAGACAGAGACTGCGGTGAAGTTAATATAAGGCATTTAATAAAACAAACCCGTAAAAACAAAGTTTTTGACTATAAATCCCTTATATATGAGACATAACTAAAAGAATTGATTATGTTCAAACGCGACAAACATTTACAGACTGAATCTGTCTTAACTTCCCTTTGCTTTATAACCCCTCGGGGCGGGTGGGAGAGGGGAAAGGTCTGGTCACCGATCGCTGGACCGAGCTCAGCGTGATACGTAAAATGTAAACAAAAGCACGTCGGTACACTGGGTTAAAACACGAGATGTGTTCATCGATGGCTGGCGTGAAGTCAAGTGACCCGTAAAATGTAAACAATACCGACTTCTACATATAGTTTTATATAAACAACCTAAAATGCATTAATTTAATTACGGTATGTTCGATCGATCTGAAATTTTGATACGATGCATTGTTAGGTGACATGGGTCTGTGTGTTTAATTTCAGCTCGATGGCTTTACGTGGAGTGGGTCATTTCTGACTTTTTTTTTCGCCCGCCCAAGACAGAGAGACAGAGACGGCGGGGAATTTAATATAAGGAATTTAATAAAAAAAAGAGCCGTAAAAACAAAGTTTTTGACTATAAATCCCTTATATATGAGACAGAACTAAAAGTATTGATTATGTTCCAACGTGACAAACATTTACAGACTGACACCGCGTGATGTCCCCTGTCTTTAATAACGGGTGATGAGACGTGAGGGGGTGTCGGCATGACGGTCGACGTCAACGCGTGAACTCAAACTCTCACGTGGAAGAACAAATAATAACAAGCCGTGAATTTGAATTACATACGCTATATAAGTATAAGGATAAACTAAAAATGCATTAATTTAATTACGGTACTTTTGATCCATCTGAAATTTTGATACGATGCATTGTTTTGTTAGGCGGGTCCATGTTCCAAATTTCAGCTCGATCGGATCACGGGAAGTGGGTCATTTTTGACTATTGTTTTTCCGCCCGCCCAAGACAGAGAGAGATGACGACAGACAAAGACGGCGGTGAAGTTAATATAAGGGAAATAAAAATATTGAACATCAATTAAATCTTTTTAAATGCCAATAGAAGAACATTTAGAACTGACATAATTTTTCCCTCATTCTCTCTGCATTTAAAAGAAATATTTTATATACGGCTTTCAAGCTAAAGGGACCATTACAAGCTACCACAACTCTCTGCATCTTAAAAGAAACCTTTCGGACATAAATCAAAGTTTTCATCAGCAAAAATACAATAACTAATAAAATAAAATAAAAACAGCTGTAGCGTTATGTCAAATATTCCTTGAATTAGATGGACGTATTCAATATATTATATCAAAGTGTACGACCTCGGAGTGTGTACTATATTTTAGTTGATTGTGTAATAGGTTAAGGAACAGTTCAATCCTATATAATAAAAGGCAAAGTTCTGTCCGTTCTGTCCCGTCATCTATAGCGATTGGTCCATCAAACACATTTGACTCCTACAGCTAATCACTAGCCGAGGTTCTAAACGAGTTATTTTTGGTGCAGTTTGTTTTTGTCATAATTCATTATCTTGTTCCTATCTTGAAGTGATTCTTGCCGCTTATTCCAATGACAATTCTGTTAAATGCTTTTTCCTTGATGGTCCTGGGGGGTAGTGGCAAGAGTTTTAAGTGTTTTTTTTGTTGCTATTATTGTTGTTGTTGTTTTGTTGTTGTTGTTTTTTGTTGTTGTTTTGTTGTTGTTGTTTTGTTGTTGTTGTTTTGTGGTTGTTGTTATTGTTGTTGTTTTGTTGTTGTTGTTTTGTTGTTGTTTTGTTTTTGTTGTTTTGCAGTTGTTGTTGTTTTTTGTTGTTTTTATTGCTGTTGTTTTTGCTGTTGTTGCTGTTGTTGTTGTTGTCCACATCCCTTGCCCTGCGACGACAATGTTTTCAAACGCTTCTGCATAACAACTACCAAAACAGAGCGTCCATGAACTTCACAGGTCACCCTACACTTATTCCCATCCTTGGGCGGGCTTTGTTACTAGTATAATATATTAAAGTGTACGACCTCGCAGTGTGTACTATATTTTAGTTGATTGTGTAATAGGTTATGGGACGGTTCAATATAATATATTAAAGTGTACGACCTCGCAGTGTGTACTATATTTTAGTTGATTGTGTAATAGGTTATGGGACGGTTCAATATAATATATTAAAGTGTACGACCTCGCAGTGTGTACTATATTTTAGTTGATTGTGTAATAGGTTATGGGACGGTTCAATATAAAATATTAAAGTGTACGACCTCGGAGGGTGTACTGTATCTTACACCGACTATAGACTTAGTAAATATACCGATGTCATTTAACTTATTATTATTATCTTACACCGACTATAAAGTAAATAAACCGATGTCATTTAATTTATTATTATTATCTTACACCGACTATAAAGTAAATATACCGATGTCATTTAACTTATTATTATTATCTTACACCGACTATAAAGTAAATATATCGATGTCATTTAACTTATTATTATTATCTTACACCGACTTTAAAGTAAATATACAGATGTCATTTAATTTATTATTATTATCTTACACCGACTATAAAGTAAATATACCGATGTCATTTAACTTATTATTATTATCTTACACCGACTATAAAGTAAATATACCGATGTCATTTAATTTATTAGTATTATCTTACACCGACTATAAAGTAAATATACCGATGTCATTTAATTTATTATTATTATCTTACACCGACTATAAAGTAAATATATCGATGTCATTTAACTTATTATTATTATCTTACACCGACTATAAAGTAAATATACCGATGTCATTTAATTTATTATTATTATCTTACACCGACTATAAAGTAAATATACCGATGTCATTTAACTTATTATTATTATCTTACACCGACTATAAAGTAAATAAACCGATGTCATTTAATTTATTATTATTATCTTACACCGACTATAAAGTAAATATACCGATGTCATTTAACTTATTATTATTATCTTACACCGACTATAAAGTAAATATATCGATGTCATTTAACTTATTATTATTATCTTACACCGACTTTAAAGTAAATATACAGATGTCATTTAATTTATTATTATTATCTTACACCGACTATAAAGTAAATATACCGATGTCATTTAACTTATTATTATTATCTTACACCGACTATAAAGTAAATATACCGATGTCATTTAATTTATTAGTATTATCTTACACCGACTATAAAGTAAACATACCGATGTCATTTAATTTATTATTATTATCTTACATCGACTATAAAGTAAATATACCGATGTCATTTAACTTATTATTATTATCTTACACCGACTATAAAGTAAATATACCGATGTCATTTAATTTATTAGTAATATCTTACACCGACTATAAAGTAAATATACCGATGTCATTTAATTTATTAGTATTATCTTACACAGACTATAAAGTAAATATATCGATGTCATTTCTATGACTGGTATACCCCAACAAAACGGAACCAGATAAAGATGATAAATAGATTCAACATACAGTCTAGTATTATATTAGTAACCTTATCACGGATTCAGAAAAGTACCATCAATGAGTCATTGTGTTTTATTGTATTTGCAGCTGTGTCTATTCACTTCTATTCTTGTCTTTATGAATTAAAAATCATTGCTTCATGGGAAATGTTTGTAAAATTGTTAATACTTGAACGTAACACAACTTGAAAAAGAGCTATCAACATATAAACAAACCTATAAACATATAAACAAACCTATCAACATATAAACAAACATATCAACATATAAACAAACCTATCAACATATAAACAAATCTATCAACATATAAACAAACCTATCAACATATAAACAAACCTAACATATCCATTGACGGGTGTACCAAGCATCGAGTAATGGCGGCCAAGTTGTGCCGAGTGCCGATACCGAATAAATGGCGGCCAAGATGTGTCGAGTGCCGATACCAAGTACAGTCAAACCTCTCATAACGAGCAACTCTCATATGAGGACCTCTAATAACGAGCAAGTTTACAGAGTGGCGGCCAAGTTTTTCCGAGTGCCGATACTGAGTAATGGTGGCCAAGTTTTTCCGAGTGCCGATACCGAGTACAGTCAAACCTCTCATAACGAGCATGTTCACAGAGTGGCGGCCAAGTTTTGCCGAGTGCCGATACCGAGTGCAGTCAAAACTCTCATAACGAGCAACTCTACCCACTTCTATTTACTAAAACAAACCTACCCATTTCCATTTACTAAAACAAACCTACCCATGAAACAAACCTATCAACATATAAACATTCATATCAACATATAAACAAACCTATCAACATATAAACAAACATATCAACATATAAACAAACCTATCAACATATAAACAAACCTATCGACATATAAACAAACATATCAACATATAAACAAACCTATCAACATATAAACAAATCTATCAACATATAAACAAACCTATCAACATATAAACAAACCTATCAACATATAAACAAACTTATCAACATATAAACAAACATATCAACATATAAACAAACCTATCAACATATAAATAAACCTATCAACATATAAACAAACTTATCAACATATTAACAAACATATCAACATATAAACAAACATATCAACATATAAACAAACATATCAACATATAAACAAACATATCAATATGTAAACAAACATATCAACATTTAAAAAAACATATCAACATATAAACAAACATATCCATTGACGGGTGTACCAAGCATCGAGTAATGGCGGCCAAGTTGTGCCGAGTGCCGATACCGAATAAATGGCGGCCAAGATGTGTCGAGTGCCGATACCAAGTACAGTCAAACCTCTCATAACGAGCAACTCTCATATGAGGACCTCTAATAACGAGCAAGTTTACAGAGTGGCGGCCAAGTTTTTCCGAGTGCCGATACTGAGTAATGGTGGCCAAGTTTTTCCGAGTGCCGATACCGAGTACAGTCAAACCTCTCATAACGAGCATGTTCACAGAGTGGCGGCCAAGTTTTGCCGAGTGCCGATACCGAGTGCAGTCAAAACTCTCATAACGAGCAACTCTACCCACTTCTATTTACTAAAACAAACCTACCCATTTCCATTTACTAAAACAAACCTACCCATGAAACAAACCTATCAACATATAAACATTCATATCAACATATAAACAAACCTATCAACATATAAACAAACATATCAACATATAAACAAACCTATCAACATATAAACAAACCTATCGACATATAAACAAACATATCAACATATAAACAAACCTATCAACATATAAACAAATCTATCAACATATAAACAAACCTATCAACATATAAACAAACCTATCAACATATAAACAAACTTATCAACATATAAACAAACATATCAACATATAAACAAACCTATCAACATATAAATAAACCTATCAACATATAAACAAACTTATCAACATATTAACAAACATATCAACATATAAACAAACATATCAACATATAAACAAACATATCAACATATAAACAAACATATCAATATGTAAACAAACATATCAACATTTAAAAAAACATATCAACATATAAACAAACATATCCATTGACGGGTGTACCAAGCATCGAGTAATGGCGGCCAAGTTGTGCCGAGTGCCGATACCGAATAAATGGCGGCCAAGATGTGTCGAGTGCCGATACCAAGTACAGTCAAACCTCTCATAACGAGCAACTCTCATACGAGGACCTCTAATAACGAGCAAGTTTACAGAGTGGCGGCCAAGTTTTTCCGAGTGCCGATACTGAGTAATGGTGGCCAAGTTTTTCCGAGTGCCGATACCGAGTACAGTCAAACCTCTCATAACGAGCATGTTCACAGAGTGGCGGCCAAGTTTTGCCGAGTGCCGATACCGAGTGCAGTCAAAACTCTCATAACGAGCAACTCTACCCACTTCTATTTACTAAAACAAACCTACCCATTTCCATTTACTAAAACAAACCTACCCATGAAACAAACCTATCAACATATAAACATTCATATCAACATATAAACAAACCTATCAACATATAAACAAACATATCAACATATAAACAAACCTATCAACATATAAACAAACCTATCGACATATAAACAAACATATCAACATATAAACAAACCTATCAACATATAAACAAATCTATCAACATATAAACAAACCTATCAACATATAAACAAACCTATCAACATATAAACAAACCTATCAACATATAAACAAACATATCAACATATAAACAAACCTATCAACATATAAATAAACCTATCAACATATAAACAAACTTATCAACATATTAACAAACATATCAACATATAAACAAACATATCAACATATAAACAAACATATCAACATATAAACAAACATATCAATATGTAAACAAACATATCAACATTTAAAAAAACATATCAACATATAAACAAACATATCCATTGACGGGTGTACCAAGCATCGAGTAATGGCGGCCAAGTTGTGCCGAGTGCCGATACCGAATAAATGGCGGCCAAGATGTGTCGAGTGCCGATACCAAGTACAGTCAAACCTCTCATAACGAGCAACTCTCATACGAGGACCTCTAATAACGAGCAAGTTTACAGAGTGGCGGCCAAGTTTTTCCGAGTGCCGATACTGAGTAATGGTGGCCAAGTTTTTCCGAGTGCCGATACCGAGTACAGTCAAACCTCTCATAACGAGCATGTTCACAGAGTGGCGGCCAAGTTTTGCCGAGTGCCGATACCGAGTGCAGTCAAAACTCTCATAACGAGCAACTCTACCCACTTCTATTTACTAAAACAAACCTACCCATTTCCATTTACTAAAACAAACCTACCCATTTCCAATTACTAAAACAAACCTACCAATTTCCAGTTACTAAAAGAAACCTACCTATTTCCATTTGCTAAAACAAACCTACCCATTTACATTTACTAAAACAAACCTACCCATTTACATTTACTAAAACAAACCTACCCATTTCCATTAACTAAAACAAACCTACCCATTTCCATTTACTAAAAGAAAATTAATTTTAGTTAATGTTTTTCTATTTCTTTGCTACTCTTAACAGTTGACACTTTTCTTGGTGGAAATACATACTCCAGTTAGTCCCCATTTCAATAAATTCATCTAAGTCTTTTTGTAAAAAGACTTAATTGTTGTATAGATTCTACAATCATCAGCAAATACCCTAACTTTTGTTTCTGTTGAGATGTTGTTGGGTTAACCATTTATATAAATTAAATAGAGTAAGGGATCTGGCACAGTTCCTTGTTGAACTCCTGAATTGACCTTTATTGGTGCAGATTTAGATCCATTAATTATTACAGTTGGCTCCCTGCCCAAAAGGAAGTCTTGGATCCAGTGATGTAAGGGACCTAAGAAGTAAGTTTTTTGAGTAAACTAAAGTGGTGAACTTTGTCAAATGCTTTTGAGAAATCTTGTAATATTGTATCTATTTGGTAATTCTTGTCTAAGCCTTTTGACAGATCATCTATTAAACCTATTAATTGTGTTTCAAATGAGCTCTTTTTTCTAAAACTGTGTTGATGTGACCATAGAACATTCATTTGTCTAGGTGGTTAACTATTCTACTATATATTATGCTTTCTAGTAATTTACAGGTGATACTGGTAAGTGATACAGGTATGTAATTATCAGGGTCTGATTTATCACCTTTCTTAAAGAGTGGAGTTGCATTAGCAATTTCAATAAAATATCATCGTATGTTTAGTTTACTGATTTAAAAATTTAATTTCTAAAAGCATTGTTAAACAGAAAAATTAACATTTTTGCATGAGTTGTAGTTAGTTTTGTTTAAAAACATCTTCTTAAATATCCTATTTTAAAGCATATGTTTATACATTACGGATTGCTTATAGATTTTTTGTGTGATCATGTTATTTGTTGAGCATCTTCAATCTATTTTTAGAGTGTTCACCACTTTAATTCGTTCCTTTAATCCATTTATAATCTAACTGGACTGGATTAAACTAATTTATTACTTTAAATATTTATATATTATTTTCCATATAATTGTCGGCCTGATACCTGTGAATCTTCTTCAAATACAAGTGAAAGTATAAATCTTCTACAGTATTAATAAACACATTACAAATGTTATTGTATGACCTCCTGTCTAATGAATTTTTGCAATTATATTATAATGTTTTATATAAAATTTTGGTTGTAGTGTAACAGTGTGTCCAATATGTAACTTAGTGTAACAGTGTGTCCAGTATGTAAATAAGTGTAACAGTGTGTCCAATATTTAACTAAGTGTAACAGTGTGTCGAATATGTAACTAAGTGTAACAGTGTGTCCAGTATGTAACTAAGTGTAACAGTGTGTCCAGTATGTAACTAAGTGTAACAGTGTGTCCAGTATGTAACTAACTGTAACAGTGTGTCCAGTATGCAACTAAGTGTAACAGTGTGCCCAGTATGTAACTAAGTGTAACAGTGTGTCCAGTATGTAACTAACTGTAACAGTGTGTCCAGTATGCAACTAAGTGTAACAGTGTGCCCAGTATGTAACTAAGTGTATCAGTGTGTCCAATATGTAACTAAGTGTAACAGTGTGTCCAATATGTATCTAAGTGTAACAGTATGTCCATTATGTAAGTAAGTGTAACAGTGTGTCCAATATTTAACTAAGTGTAACTGCATGTCCAATATGTAACTAAGTGTAACAGTGTGTCGAATATGTAACTAAGTGTAACAGTGTGTCCAATATGTAACTAAGTGTAACAGTGTGTCCAATATGTAACTAAGTGTAACAGTGTGTCCAATATGTAACTAAGTGTAACAGTGTGTCCAGTATGTAACTAAGTGTAACAGTGTGTCCAATATGTAACTAAGTGTAACAGTGTGTCCAATATGTAACTAAGTGTAACAGTGTGTCCAGTATGTAACTAAGTGTAACAGTGTTTCCAATATGTAACTAAGTGTAACAGTGTGTCCAGTATGTAACTAAGTGTAACAGTGTTTCCAATATTTACCTAAGTATAACAGAATGTCCAGTATATAACTAAGTGTAACAGTGTGTGCAATATGTAACTAACGAATTATTTCTATGATCAAAATGAATTTTTAATATTTATTTGGTCACAGACGTCAAAATAAACGTGAGCTAGAGAAGTAACGAAACCACACAAACAATAATATTTATTATGTTCAATATTATTTTTAAAACATGTTTAAAATATAAGAAACATTATCATTTTATTAAAAAATTAGAATATCAATATAATATAAAGTAATTAACAAAATACAGTGTAGTACAAAATATCTTCTCTTTGTAATTTGAAAGTCACTCAATCTCAATAACAACACATGTTGTCATCAGTTTTACACTAAATAATTAGTTTTGTGTGGGGAATATATTGTCTTGTTCATGTCTACAATTGTTGTATTTGTTGGTGTGTGGAATATATTGTCTTGTTCATGTCTACAATGGTTATATTTGTTGGTGTGTGGAATATATTGTCTTGTTCATGTCTACAATGGTTATATTTGTTGGTGTGTGGAATATATTGTCTTGTTCATGTCTACAATGGTTATATGTGTTGGTGTGTGGAATATATTGTCTTGTTCATGTCTACAATTGTTGTATTTGTTGGTGTGTGGAATATATTGTCTTGTTAATGTCTACAATTGTTGTATTTGTTGGTGTGTGGAATATATTGTCTTGTTCATGTCTACAATTGTTGTATTTGTTGGTGTGTGGAATATATTGTCTTGTTCATGTCTACAATTGTTGTATTTGTTGGTGTGTGGAATATATTGTCTTGTTCATGTCTACAATTGTTGTGTTTGTTGATTTTTTTACATTTACTCATTCTAGCAACAATATAATTAATAACAAATTGTATACACTTTTTAAATGATATATTTAAAAGAAAACGACTTTGGAATTTATTTGGATTACAGCAAGATATATGTTCAATTCTGTTAGATAAAATTAACATATGGAATGATCTTATTTGATTTTAGAAATGTGGCTACATTTATATATATATATATATATATAATGTGCCAAATAAAAGGTGCACCTATACTGGACATGCATACTGAGTACACTCCCCTATGGATGCCAGTCTTGGAACACATACACAATAAACGAGAGAAGTATTCAAAGGCTTCCACCTCATCTGGGCCGCTTCCTAACCATAACATCGAATTTCTGTCTTAATCTAAATTGTGCAGTATCCCCGCAATATTAAACCAAAGACGCCTCCGCTGACTTGGACATTTTAAGTGAATACAACCTGGTCGTGTACCCAAGGACGAGTTATATAGCGAGTTTGTAACATTGAAAAGTTCGTTCTGACGGCCCATCTCAGATATATAGGCATATAAACTAGACACATGAAGGAGTCCAACATTGACATATGAAACTAGGTGGACCAGGCAGAGGATAAATCTACATTGCCGGACATCGTGAAGTAATGGTCAATACCAGTTAAGATATAGACACGGCGGCTATAACATGAGAACATGTAAACAGGGTATGAGTGAGCCACTTGTCAAGAGGTCTTGTCGGGCTCACTCATACCCTGTTGGCAGATTATCCATCTACTTATCTATATGTAGCCGTGTGTGGGCTTCTAATATACAGCATGTCACAGTCAACAACAAGATGGAGAATTATATTTATCAAGGTTTATTTGTCTTTCTAATTTTACAACCAAACACTTTTCACGTTAGAACCGGAACAACCACAAACGCACCCACACGTCACCCAGTCACTTCTCTCCAGTGCATCTCGGTGCGGTGTACATGGTGCGGCGCTATGTGGGCACTATGTCGGTCTGCACATTGTGTACACTATTACATTACATACCAGGGGCAGTGTGTCACTGACCCACCGGCGTGTCCTGCAATAAACCTACTTTAGCAGCATGCTACAGTTTCCCCAGGCCCCTGAATGCCAGCGCCCTCGCTGGTCAATACATTAAAAAAACGGCATATATAATGATAAATTTGGATTGAACTCTAATTTACAAAAACAAAAAACAAAACAAAACACAGCAGGTCTGAGTAATAAGCCCGTTGCTGAAAAGGACGAAAAATTAACTGCGTGCCCAACAATGCATGAAGGATATGGACAAATAACAACAACAAAAAGTCAATTTGTTCGAAAAGCGTCCCTTCGACGTTTGGTCACTCGTCTACTTCTGGGGGATGTCTCAACTTGCGCGTTCAGCAATACGTGCTGATCTGCGCGGTTCAACCGGGAGGGGTAAGTTTATTCCTGCACCGGGTCGATTGTCTCTGGGTCGCACTGTAGAGACGATCACCATATCTTCTTCTTCATCTCCACTTTCAGGGGGTGGTATATCTGTGAGGACTTCCTCTGACTCTGGTACGAGCTCCGATAGAGGTTCCTCTGCCAAAAGAAGATCCTTCCGATTCACTGTTCTTTCCTCACCTCCGGCCAGGGGAAGCAGTCTATATACGTGTCTGTCCGGTAAGCGGGCAGTGACACAGTATAAATCTGGTCTCCAATAGTCTTGGAATTTATTCCGTCCTTGCACTCTATTACGTAAATAGACAAAGTTGCCTACTGATAGAGGATGTTCGCTCGCATGCTTGTCCTTGAACGATGTCCTTTCACTAGCCTCCTGTTTCAGTTTCTGTAAAGCGAGGCGGTGGGCCTCTTGTAGCCGGTAGTGATGTTGTCTGACCCAGTCGGTACCTGCTACCGCGGCATCCATGGGTCGATGTAAAAGTTCGTCAATGGGGAGCCTAGGGGCCCTGCCAAACAGTAGATGGTAAGGTGCAAATCCCGTAGAGGCATGGGGTGTATTATTGTATGCCTGTACCAATTCTGGTAGAAATACAGGCCATTGACATTTCCTTTCGGGTGGTAAAGATCGCAGGAGCTTGTGCAGTGTTCGATTGAACCGCTCACACTGTCCATTTCCCTGAGGATGGTATGGCGTGGTATGTGATTTCTTGATGTTGTATAAGGAGCATAACTCAGCCATCAGTCGCGATTCAAAAGACCGACCTTGGTCACTATGAATTTGCATTGGGACGCCATATTTTTGAAACCAATCTCTCACTAGTGCGGTGGCCACGGTGACCGCCTCCTGATTACGGGTGGGTACAGCTTGAGAAAATTTGGTAAACACGTCGGTGATTACCAACACATCCTCTCTGCCATCACTGGCGGTCTCTAGCTTGGTGAAGTCAACAGCTATTATCTCACCAGGATATGTCGCGATAATCGGAGTTGACGTAGTATGCAGCGTGCCAGGAGAACGTCCCATTGTGCAGCGGCTGCATGTGGATATGTACTCTCGTACCTGTGTATACATGCCAGGCCAGTAGCAGCGCGATCTTAGGAGAGAAATTGTTCGTTCCACGCCCTGATGACCCATGGCATCATGAAGCGAGTATAATACTTCAGGGATAAGCCTGGAAGGCAACAATAACTGATCACAGGTACCCTGGGCTGGATCCGTGATCCTCCTAAACAACAGACCTTTGTGGAGCAACAATCTCTTGTGTTGGTTACTTAATGTCCTGCTTCCCTGACCTGGCCGGGGGCGCTCTGGCCATGACTCCAGCAGCGGACCAATATGTTTATCCTTTGTCTGCATTGAAATCAATTCGCTGCTGGACCATCGAGGTAGAAAAGTATTCCCTTCAGTCTTGAGGACTAATTCTTCCCCCGCGGGCCTTGTATGTTTTCCGTTTGGCATGGCGGCCTCCAGCTTCTGACATTGTGTTTCCTGTGCCACGGCAATTTCTGCTGGCACCGCGGTGGCCGTTTGAAAATCCCCTGGAAGCCTGGACAGAGCATCTGCCGGATTCTGTTTCCCCGGCCGGTATTTAACATCAAAGTTGAACTGTGCCAACTGTGCGGCCCAGCGTTGTTCCAAAGCACCCAGCGGTGCGGTGCGAAAATATACCAATGGGTTGTTATCAGTGTAAACAGTGAACGTGGCACCAATTAGATAGTGACGGAACTTTTCACTGATTGCCCTTTTCATAGCAAGAAACTCCAATTTTAAACTACTGTAGGAGGCCTGATTCCTTTCAGTAGGTCGTAGACGTCGACTGGCGTAGGCGATTATGCGTCGTGCACCATCCTGTTCTTGTGATAGTATTCCACTTAGTCCCTCATGACTGGCATCCGTCTCAAGAATAAAGGGCTTCGTGAAATCAGCATATCCCAATATGGGTGCAGCCGTGAGAGCTAATTTAAGCCGATCAAACGCCTGTTGGTGTTTTTCTTCCCAGAGCTCAGCTATTTTAACCGTCTTCTTGTTAGACCCCTTACTGCCGAGGGTGACAAGATCATGAAGTGGTCCGGCTATTTCTGCAAATCCCTTTACAAATCGCCGGAAATAGCTGGCAAAGCCTACAAAACTGCGCAGCTCTGTTGTAGTAGTTGGGGTGGGCCAGTTTCTCACCGCCTCCACCTTAGAAACATCACAGCCAATTCCCTTTGCTGATATGGTATGGCCTAGATAGTTCACTTCACGCCGTAAAAACTGGCATTTGTCTGGGCGCAACTTTAAACCTGTCTCTATTATACGGCTCAGTAGTTTATCAAGGTGTTGCAAGTGTTCCTCGAACGTCTTGGAGTAGACTAGTAGGTCATCCAGATAGACCAATAAAAATTGGAAGAGGAAGTCGGACATGGTGCGTTGCATCAGTCGTTGAAAGGTTGCCGGAGCCGAAGTGAGTCCCATAGGCATACGGGTATATTCGAATAATCCCATAGGGGTGACAAAGGCGGTCTTGTGCTGGTCCCCCGGATGCATGGCTATCTGGTGGTAGCCGCTGGTTAAATCCAGAGTTGAAAAGAACTGGGCTCCCACCAAAGTGTCGAAGGTTTCTTGGATGCGTGGTAACGGGTAGGCGTCGCCCATAGTTTTAATATTTAGTTTCCGGTAGTCTACCGTGAGGCGCAAGCTGCCGTCCCGTTTACGCACGAGAACGATTGGGGCGGCATATGGGCTATAACTCTCTGTGATCACCTTCTTCTCAATCAGCCCTCGAATATGTTGCTGAACCTCCTGAAGTTGATTTGGGGGTATTCTACGATAAGGCTGAGTGACTGGCTTGTCATCATGAGTTCGGATGCGGTGAAACACCGCATCGGTGTAGCCTAAATCACTTTCATCTTGTGAAAAAGCGGCGGCTCGACGACAGAGAAGTTCCTGAAGCTGCCGACGTTGCTGGTTGGTGAGATTCTGACCTTGTATGTCTACTGGTGGAACCTCACCTGATCCAGCGGCTAACTTATGACACGAAACTATGATCTCGTCAGCAGTAACATTGAATTTCACAGTGTTATTGTTCTCTAATGTCTCCACCGGTTCCAATTGGGCGATTGGTGCTCGTTTAGCCAGGAACACACCTTCGACGGTCATGTTAGCTACACGCACGAAGGGACCAGCAGATGAGCCTACTAGGGTCGGGATGACTATTAGTCCAGGAGGAAGCGTTTCCTCATCCTGGGATGCCAGCAGTGGGTGAGAAGTCGTAATTTTTCCGACCCGGACGTTGGCTACGGACAGGGCTGGAATGAAGCTCCTTTCAGCCACCCGTGCAGTCTTTGGTTCATTTAGTGTCCCAATACGGATCTCTCGAACCGTGGATTCGAGAAATTGTGGTACCTGGTTTGAGTGGGGAAGCCACCTTTTCAATACATTCATTCCCAGCAGCACGGGAACCTCTTGTTTTCGTACTTGGGTCACCAGGCCGTTTGGGGTCTTGACAACGAGGAACGGGACATCTTGTAGATGCTGCCCTAGTAGTTGCACATCGACAGTCATGATTCCACGATATGGCACCTCAGCTCCGTTGACGGCCCGTAAAGTTATGAAGCCGGTTTCAAGGGTGAGGTGGCCAAGATGTTGGAATGCCCATGTTTCGGTGATGGTGCTTACTTCGCTCCCCGTTTCAATAAGTGCCGCCACCTGGTGACCATTTAGGGTTACCTCCAGGGTTGGACACGTGCCAATGAGTCCCGTTGACCTCCCCGTTGCGTGTCTGTTGACAGCAACGGGGTTTAGAAGTTTCCCTGGTTCACAGGTGGCCTTCTTTGGGTCATCTGTTGTCTGGGCTGCTGCTGCAGAGGATGTTGTTGGGGTGTATTATTTTGGTTAGCGACGTACCTCTTTTTGGCCTGGCGCTCGTCTTCTATGTGACCTCTTCGGTTGCACCACATGCAGGTCAGGATGCCCCGCGGAGGCTGTCCCTGGAGTTGATGGGACTGTCTGCGTGCGGGCTGCAGGTGTTGTTGTCCCATGATAGGCTGTCTGAGTGTTGGTGGACAGTGGACACTGTTGGCGCCCATGTCCCCTCGGTGCTGCTGGATTGACTGATTGAGCCTATCTGCCACGGCTTCTACCTGCTGGTCGATGTGGGCCATTAGTTGTTGTGTCATCTGTGCCCAGTCAGGGAGAGGTGCTGCTGAGAGCTGCGCTGTGGCGGCAACATCCGAGAAATCTTCTCTCATCCACCTCTGGGCCTCTTTGACGACGTCTTCGAAAGTGCTGTCAGTGTTTAACCTGGTGTAGGCTTTCGCGTCGCGTCGCAAGGCTGCCGGCTGTAGACCCTGGACAAATGTATCCCGCAGTGTGTCATCTGCAAGGATGCCTGTCCGTGCTGTGTTGGCTAAGGCGAAAAGACTACGCATACTGGCCGCATAGTCCCCTACCGTCTCACCTAAGCCCTGATGCCGTTTGTAGAAAGCGGAGGCCAGGGTGGTGCCATCACGTGGGTCACCCCACTTCTCTACTAAGATACGCAACAGTTTGTCCGGGGTGTTGATCTCCTCAGGTGCCTGGTCCAACATTTCCTGGCGGGCACGTCCCTCTAAGGCGCTCAGGATCCATATGACTGCTGAGGCAGGGGGCATGGGCTGCAACTGCAGGAGCAATCGCACTTCTTTGACAAATTGCTCCGCTCCATTATCTCCCGTAAACCGTGGTAGTTTTGGAGGCCGGTTTATCTGGAGCTGCTCCACTTGTTCCATATTTTTCTGTGTCCTTTGGAAAATC
This sequence comes from Ampullaceana balthica, assembly GCA_944989445.1. Classification (NCBI taxonomy): domain Eukaryota; kingdom Metazoa; phylum Mollusca; class Gastropoda; family Lymnaeidae; genus Ampullaceana; species Ampullaceana balthica. Next base: position 115,980 of record CALYLW010001263.1, on the reverse strand, counting down.
TATCACAAATAACCTTAATTTAACAACTATCCTCACTTGTGACCCTGCTCGCAGCGCCAAACTGTAGCCGTGTGTGGGCTTCTAATATACAGCATGTCACAGTCAACAACAAGATGGAGAATTATATTTATCAAGGTTTATTTGTCTTTCTAATTTTACAACCAAACACTTTTCACGTTAGAACCGGAACAACCACAAACGCACCCACACGTCACCCAGTCACTTCTCTCCAGTGCATCTCGGTGCGGTGTACATGGTGCGGCGCTGTGTGGGCACTATGTCGGTCTGCACATTGTGTACACTATTACATTACATACCAGGGGCAGTGTGTCACTGACCCACCGGCGTGTCCTGCAATAAACCTACTTTAGCAGCATGCTACATATAAACCTGATTGAAGTCTCACCCACATTTTCTTCGGCTATAAGTAACACTGTGTGAAAAGTAAGGCCAAGATCAACAGATTCGCGTGTGGGAACTTATATTTCAGACCATGATAAATATCCTAGAAATATTTTTTTTCAACATAATCACTTTATCTTAACTAAGACAGCACATGCAATTATATCGGCCGTTTATAAAATTTCGAGAACATTAGCCAATGTCATTGTTGTCATAAGTGTCTTATATTCTAAATGCTTTGTTAAGGACAAATTTTGTATGCTTTAAATGTATAAAGTCTCAACTCTCATAGTTAAAAACACAGTTTTTACAAACTCGACTCTCCTTGTCATTAAGATAGTAGTTACAAGGCTTTTGTAGCATGTACCATTTTCTGTTGTTTTGGGGAAAAAACAACTATTATTCAATTTTTTATTATTGGAGCACTGTCGTAGTTAAATAACTTGCAGTTATTTAAGGAGTTGAAATTGTTTAGTGTTTGACGAATCATAAAGTCACCACTACGTATGTCGAAATGTGAGCAACAAAAGCAAGGATAATTATATTGATTTGTTTCTACATTCAAGTTACCAATCGTAGAATTTGAAAAATAGCATTAATTTGGAACATGTTCTGATTTAATTATATTCAGCTCTAACCGAAACATTTTACTGTTATTATCGGAGATTTGGATAGAGAAATGCCGTGGAAAAGGATATTTACGGCGATGGCCGCTTGATGAGGCTTGCTAGTGATAAATTGATTGTCACATTGTCATTGTTTCCCTAGATTTAGGGATCGAAGTCAAGTGGCTTGCCACTTAGATACTAGGCACGAAGCAGCTATACTATACTTTTTCGAAGTATAGTTACAGATACATACAACTAATTTTAATATAGTTATATCATAGTTTGCGTACGTTTAAATAAAACTAAATTTAAAATATATATTTTATTTAAATTTAATTTTAGTAAATATGAGTTGCTGCTACTAATAAAACAAATGCTTAAGTTACACGACTTAATACTACTATTGCTCATGGTATTATAAATGAATTTCAAATGGATTATTTTTTTAATTACAAATTATTATTTTTCCAACTTAATTTTCCAAAGAATAACCTAAAATTAAATATATTTGTCCCGGTGCTTTTTGGTGCAGTGTTTAAAGGTGCTACAATTTTAATGCGCATTCAGATGTTAAATTAAAATATTATTTTTTTAAAGTGTTCTTCTTGTGGAAGAAATATATAGTTTCTATTTGTATCTATATAGTTGAAATGCAATGTATTACTTATGTATATTTTTATGATAATGATGTAGTAAAACAAAGTTGCTGCAATCGAATACTACATATTTCATTGTTAACTACTAACTATACTTTATGATTTTACACTTAAACTAAAAGGAATAAAATAAATAGAGGTAAAAAAAAAGTTTTTATACTTTGACTAAAAAGAAGAACATAATTTAAAAGTTATATGTTCAATTACTTTGATTTCATATGACTAAAAAACGTTGGGCGGTTGTTTGGTATAAATGTTAAAGATTTATAATTGAGAAGGCAAAATAGAGATCTATAAGTGAGAGAAATCACCAATATTCTTTAAAAGAATTTAATTACTGTTGGTCCTCCAATCAGATGTTGCTAGAAAATAAATGAAAACTATATTCATCTTGTTTTAGATTTCAGTAGTATGTAATACAAATACTTCTTATTATAAAATAGATGCCTGAAAAAAGTATGAAACCATTTATTTATATCTGCTGGATCTTATTGTTACTAGTTCTTATTATTTTCTTACAGTAGTCTCATTGTGAGTACTGTATTACTCGTAATTAAAACTTCTCAATCAAAGTTTCCAGTTGAAAATATGTGTCATATGGCATGTATAGCGTGTGTAGTGGGGTATAATGACTCAGAATCAAGATATTGGGCTGAGAGACTCAGATTTGTTCAATTTATGAAAATAGTTATTTTCACCAAGGCATTCATCAGTCGCCATATGAGGCCATGTTTGGCTGCTAAAGTTGAGCTGAGTACCTTAAATGTGGCCAGATAGGTGATCGATAATGTATCTACGGAGGAAAATCTTATCAACATCCAAAAAGAAATGGAGGATAGTATAAATGCATGCACTGCCTCTAGAAATGGAGATACTGTCGTGCTAGTGGTGGTACCATCGGAAAGTTCAGACCGATGGCGTGTCTATACAAATACGTAAAAGGAGTATATAGTATGTGAAAAAGAGTGCAGTTCGGCCCTTTTTTGTGAATCCTGCGGCAAAGATCTGCATGCAATTTGAGGATTCTGCAGTGAATCACATGAAGGATGCAGAGATGAAATAACTTGCTGGCGTGTCATAGTAAATAAGAAATAAGGAAAAAGAGGACAGCAGTTCACAACAGTTTGCAAGGTAAGCTTCGAAGAAGCTTAGAAATTGAGATGTAAATTTCCCACCAATGAAAGTTGGAGATAACGACCACTTTCTTATACCAGATGACAGAGGTCGAGGTGATCCTTGAAGCGTTCTTGCAGCTGTCATGTCCGTTAAGGATGGCATATACAAGATAAGAAAAAAGCATGGAGTTCTTAAACAACTGTTTTCCAGAAGCGAGTTTTCCATTGTACATTAGTACTGCTCACACTAGAATCCGTGGGCAAAGAAGAAAAATCATTACAAACGGTCGCATCTTTCAAATCGCTGACTGGTATCCAAGGCTACACTCGATTCAATTGCAGTACTAAGTGTGCAACAAAATAAATATTATTTATGCTATATATAGTTTGATTTATTCTATTTTAATCTGTATAACTTATTAAAATAGTGTGATTGTTATTGTGTGTATTGAGTTAATTGATTTTTGTGAGAATATAACTCTCCAATACAATTGTAATGTCAATATTATAGTTGCACAAAACTTTCGGAATGCTTGAGAACAGGAACAATTGTTGTTGCGTTATCATAAACGACGTGCAACAAAATTGTACTTCCTGTCAGCGTGGTACCACAAAGCACCAGTGTTGACGTATTTAAAATGAAATTTTAATTGATAAACTTAGATGAAATGATTAATGATAGCATCTTAAATTACAATTTTATTAAACTATAATTTACTGTTCTTTGAGAATAAGTACTAAATATTTCTGCTGATTAAATATGTCTTTGTGTGACACGTAAAAGAATTTATAGAAATATACAATTTTTTGGAACGAAATATATTTTTAAATTATGTACTTTGGAAATTAAGTAAACTAAAAAATGTACATATGCACTTTAATATTTCTGCAACTGCATTGTATTTTACGTAGTCACTAACGAATGAAAACTCGATCCCTATTATTAGGGATACAAAGTTAATTTAAAATGCCGATTTTCAAACGAAACATTATTTACATTTAGTTACTTAAAACCTCCTGATATTCATAAATACCCCAAGCCTTCCATTTACTGAAGTCACAAAAACCAGTGGAATTCCCTACTTCAACCCGATACAACCCTGGTGCCACCCCGGTTCAATAGTCCTCCGTTAGATAGGGGCCCAGGAATATGGGGTTCATCAAAGTGACCCACCTGAGAGAGCCGAGCATTGATGGCTCATCAAAGTGACCCACCTGAGGGAGCCAAGCATTGATGGCTCATCAAAGTGACCCACCTGAGGGAGCCGAGCATTGATGGCTCATCAAAGTGACCCACCTGAGGGAGCCGAGCATTGATGGCTCATCAAAGTGACCCACCTGAGGGAGCCGAGCATTGATGGCTAATCAAAGTGACCCACATGAAGAAGCCGAGCATTGATTGATGGCTAATCAAAGTGACCCACATGAAGAAGCCGAGCATTGATGGCTCATCAAAGTAACACAAATAACGGAGCCGAGAATTGTGGCTCATCAAAGTGACCCACCTGATGAAGCCGAGCTTTATTTGACCTTCTCTGCTCTATGCCACCGGCATACAACCCTGGCTGTAAATAAGCTCCCCGCTTACAACTCTGGCTCTAAATAAGCTCCACGCTTACATCCCAGGCTGTAAATAAGCTCCACTCTTACATCCTCGGCTGTAAATAAACTCCACGCTTACATACCAAGCTGTAAATAAGCTCCTCGCTTACAACCCTAGCTGTAAATAAGCTCCCCCCTTACAACACTTGTTGTAAATAAGCTCCACGCTTAAATCCCAGGCTGTAAATAAGCTACCCTAAGACGAATGAGTGACGAAACCGTAACTTAAGAACCTCGACCAAAAGCGTGTGTCTTGTATTTGTTCAAGATGAATTGAAAAGATGGATTGAAAAGATGAATTGAAAAGATGGATTGAAAAGATGGATTGAAAAGATGGATTGAAAAAAACCCCGTAAAAACCAAGTTTTTGCCTATAAATCCTTTAAGTACGAGACAAAACTATAAGAATTTTCATTATAATACGCTGCTCACGACAATCTAAAAATACAAAATTTTAGTTATGTCTTGTAAAGCATGTTTAATATAATGCGCACCGAGAGGGAATATATTTTTAAACATTATCGTTTCATATAATACAAACCGAATCGCGCAACAGGAAAGTATTAAAAAGGTCGTTCAATATAATATGCACCGCGACACTCTATATAAAAAATAACATGATTCATAGAGATAAATAAAATAATATAAAATTTAAATAATTTATTTACAGTACATTCGCTAGCTTACAAGAAAGTTGGTTAAAAATCTATCAAATTTTTTTCGACCATCAAGGGCTCATAAACCAAAAGTTAATATAAAGAATTTAAAAATGGATTGAAAAGATGGATTGAAAAGATGGATTGCAAACATGGATTGAAAATATGGATTGAAAATATGGATTGAAAAGATGGATTGAAAAGAACTCACTAGGGATTTCTTAAAGGAAAATTAATCATGGGTTGGAAAAATATGAACTAGGATAAGAGTGCGATAAATGGGCGACTCATTTATTACTATATAGAGGGGCACATTTGTGAACTTTTGAAGGATACTTTACATTGGTAGGGGGCAGATATCAATAATGTCTAGGATAAGAGTTGGTCTAATGGGCGACTGATTTAATTACTATATAGAGGGGCACATTTGTGAACTTTTGAAGGATACTTTACATTGGTAGGGGGCAGATATCAATAATGTCTAGGATAAGAGTGGGTCTAATGGGCGACTGATTTAATTACTATATAGAGGGACACATTTGTGAACTTTTGAAGTGTAGTTTACAGTGGTAGGGGACAGATGTCAATAATATCGTCAATGCATGGTTGACATTAAATCTACCTGAATACTCTTTATATAATTGAACCTTATGAATCACATGAAAATTGAAAGAAGGGAAGACGAATGATCCAATTTACTTCTTTTTCAACAATTATTTTAACAGGTCAAAAAGTTGATGTTTTTTGTAAGTATTTGTTGTTTTTTTTAATTGAAAGTGTACATGGGTAAATAGATGTAATTCAGACAGATATTAACAATACAATATATGTGATTTTTATAGATATCATTTTTAAAAAAAATTGTACACACAAATTAACTCTCACACTAATGTTGACATCTTTTAACGCAATTTCCCTTGGGGATCGCGTTTACACATTAGAAATGTTTGGTCACATGTGAGCTTGCACATGAAACTCCTCCTGAAACACACCAGATAAAGGGTTCGGGTCTTTTGCAAATATGCTAAGGATGTCCCAAGGATGTGCAACGGACAAAAAATACTGAAAAGGTTTAATAGATTTCCTGGAAAATAAAAAAAAACACCAAAAAATAGCAGAATTTTTTCAATTTCTCGCCAATCATAACATCTATCGGGTTGAAACAAACGCCAAAAAATAGCTCTTATTATTGAGAACAATTTTGGAGATAGGATTATTTAAGAGTGTCTCTTCATTGGACTCCCGTAATTTTAGCAACAATTTGTAGATAGCACTTGTTCTGTTTAGTTTTAAAATTATGTATTTGAAATTAATTTTAATGTAATATAGAATTATTGTTAATGGGGTTTTCCCGCTTTGCGAATGCTTATGTTAGATTGTTGCGTGGTGCGCATTATATTGACACATTCTTGGTGTGATGTAGCGTGAGGGGATATGACGTCATATTGTGTTTTGTTTCAGAATTACTTATTTGAATCAAATTTTAATGTAATCTAGAATGATTTCACTTGAATAAATAAAAATCGTAAATTCATTGTTGGAAAGTGTGTTTAAATACTCATTCGAGTTTTTATTTCTTGTTTTCTGTTGTTGTTGTTGTTATGTGTGTCCCTATATATAAATGTTTAAAGATAGCTAGAGCAATACAACATCAAGGCTTTTGTTGTAAATTGAAAGATTTATTCATTAATTGACAGCTACTTTATGCTAGTCATTTCACAAATCAACCTTTAACAGATCTAAATTAAGGCTAGGTGAAATTAATACATTTAAAATAGTGAAACTTTATCTAAGCAATGAAAATAAGACAACATTGTGGTACGCGGTGGTCGAGTGGCAGCACGCTCGACTGGCGTACCAATGGTCACGGGTTCGAATCCATTTGTTCCGGGGGCCTATGGCGTCCCTGAGTCATCCAGCTCCGAATGGGTACCTAACACTAGTTAATTGTTAATATAATAAACTGATTTATTTAGAACATATATTTATTCAACTGAAAAAGTAATAGGTTTGACGTATGTAAGGAAGGTGAAATAATATACTTGAAGTCAGTGCACCAAATTACTGCACCAAAAGTAACTCTTTTCGAAGGTTCCGCATAAAATTGATTAATAAATGAATCAAATAAAAATAAATAAATTAAATGAAAGTTCTGTATTACGTTATTTTTTAATATAATGTGTATTTATTTTGAAAACTACCGTCATTTTTGACTGGTGATACGTCGCGGGTCTCTCCAGAGTTCCTTCTTTTATTTCACTCACAGTCGTTTGCCCAAACCCACCCCATTTTGACAACTGTGTCTTTCAGGAAGTCTTCACCCGTCACTAAAGCATTAGCGGCGTATGCTACGCCGCGGGTCAGCTAAGTTCTTATCATAATAACCATAAAATTTATAGCACATGAAAATAATAACATACATATAATAAGTAAATAAACATTCCTATCACAATAACCACATAAATGACAGTACGTTCCTCATAAGCTACGTTTATACTTACAAAAAATGTGTTTCTTTAATTTTAAAAAAGTAATTTTGAATAGATGCGTCTTAAATGCAGTCTTGAAGGACTTGTTAGATGAAATACTCCGGATTTGTAATGGTAGAGAATTATAGTTAAAGAAAATAAATACTTGTATGATATATGTTTGACAAATGTTTTGACAAAGGTTTAGGTTTTATAGCTTGATTTTTTAAAAATTATTAGAAATTTGTCACTGTTTCAAACAAAAAATTAAAAATAATAATATAGTATGTAGTCATGTGTACGACAAATATACGGCTTGTTATGGAATCCTACTTTAAGTTACTATATTAAAGAAACATTGGCAATTATCACAGAAAGAAACAGTGAAACATAGATTTGCGTAGGACGCAATAATCTTCTGATAAAAGTAACGTCTGTAACAGATAAGATAAGATAAGATTCGATAAGATAAGAAATGAGTTTATTGAAATTTGAGAAAAAAATCTATCAAGGTAGGAGAACCATAACAATTAAATTGTTTCCCTAATTTTACAGATTTAGTTCAAGTGGAGTGCAACTTGATAACATAAGTATACCTATAAAGGTATATGTAGGGTTCGTCTGTAAAAAAAGGTTACATATCCAATATATTAATTTAAATATTTGAATATCATAGTTTCCTTTATTTACGCATTAAAAATATTTTTCTCCATCAAAAGTTATATATATGTGTACATACTTTCAGTTACATTCAAAGAAACACTTAGGTAAACAAATTATTAATACTAAATTTTAGCAAATAGATAGTAAATTATATTTTAAAATAAAATGTTCATAAAGAAATTAAATGTCATCATTAATATCGCTATACATTGTAAACTTCATTAAAAATATTTTTAAAAGCTTTAAAAAAAGTTTTTTTTACTATAAATCCTTTATATACGCTACATAACTAAAAGAATGTTTATTATAATAGGCAGCGCAAGACAATCCAAAAATCATAAATTTTAGTTATGAATGCTAACTAACCTAAATCCCTTACAATTTATTTTGCGTTTTTTTTATTTGATAGTTTTAATTTAATTATTCTTAAACGTGCCTTACAAGTAAAATACAATTGCACACAAAAAAATGAATTTAAATTATTATTTTAAATCCCTAGCAGCACCAGCAAGTTAAATAAATGAGAACCATTCTCTTGGTTTTCTGCAAATTGGCGGTTCTAACTAGGTGAAATGGGAGCCAATGACCGGAAGTGACAAAGTTCGCTTAATTTTGCTGTTTTATGTTTGTTTCTTTCCTCGGTCTTATAATATTATGGAGGGCAGAGAATTGAGGAAAACAAAACTAGAAACTTTAAATATTTTAAAGACGAGCGCTGATCAGGTCTTGTAAACTACATGGATTGAAAAACAACAGAGCTCACTTTAAAAAAATAACAAACTTTTTTATAAACTTTATAACTTTTGTTTGGTGTATTTTTTAAAAACATTTTTTCAATGGCTTAAAAGTATATACCATAAAGTTTATGTACTAAACTACTAATTCTACTAATTTTCATGAAACTTTTAAATCGAAATGAAACGTAATAGTGACATGAGCGTGTTTCAATGTAGCTCAGTCGCTTCTGTGGGAGAGAAACCTATCAATTCATTGACATAATTCCCTCATTATAGTGAACGAAGTACAGTAGCTTGGTACTTTAATATTGGCAGTTTGGAAGTGATTATGACGAATATGGTGGTACTAATTATCTTTTTGTATAACAGTAAATATATCAATTTTGTAGTTTTCGTAATTTTTCTTGAATATAATTTTTTAAAAAATATGTTATAAGTTTAAATTTAAATCTGAATATATAATTTTATGTTACATAAAATATACCATATAAGTAATACAAACGAATTATAACTATTACTCATAGATTTGTAAATGCAATTTAATTTTCATTAAAGAGTAAAAACTATAAAATATTGCCACCTAAGTTGTCGCAAGCACAATGTTATAAAATGTATAAATACCGTTGCTTTGTAGTGCAGAGCAGCCAGGAAAATACAATTATTATTTTAATGTATGTGACACTACAAATCCTATAAGGATTTTCTAATTTTCTTTACAGCTTACATTTATTTCCTATTAGTACATTGGTATATCCTAACAAGCACAGTGAGCCAAATCAACGCAGCCATTGCTATCGCACAAATCAACTTTCACCAACAAATATAAATAATGTGCAATGTATGTCTCATCCGTCCGTCACGTCCTTCCGTCCCGTCCGTGACGCTACTAATTTTAGAAAGCAGCGCACCAAATTACTGAACCAAAAATAACTCTTTTCGAACGTTCCGCATACAATTGTTCAATATATGAAAATAAATGAATAAAATAAAAAATAAATAAACTAAATGAAAGTTATATTAAATTATATTTTTTATTCTGATGTGTATTTTTTATTGTAAAGCAACTCATATCTGACGGGTAATACACTAGTAATATTGTACTTGACAAACACATTTTAATTCTGTTTAGCCTGGTGTACATTTGCAGCGTATAAATATCGCGTGTAATACATCGTTTCATTTTGTCTTGTATTAATACCTCTAAAACTGTCAAGTACGTGTACTTTTTTAAAAATACGGAACACCATTTAAATATAAACATTTTTTAAAACGATTAATAGCGTTATGTTTCATTTTGTTATAACAAAGATTTTATTAGAAAAATATTTTAAAATTATTTAGTAAACGACAACATAGTCAAGCCGTTACTCTGAAACAATTATAAACAATTTGTTTAAGAAGTTACATTTTTGTAGTCTTTCCATGGGTATAACATTAGCAGACTTTATAAAAAAAAACAAAAAAACTTGATTCTTTAAATTTAGTTCACAATACCACCCCCCCCACACACACACACACGCGCGCGCGCACGAACACACAAAAAGCAGGACATAAAAATACAAACAAAATAAATGAAATGTATAGAAAACCAAGGTTTATTTGATGAGGTTATAATTTTGTTTGTACTTTGATGTCCTGCTTTGTGTCTGTGTGTCTCTGTGAATGTGTGTGTGTGTGTGTCTGTGTGTGTTTGAAAGTGGTTTATTTGATGAGGTTATTACATTATACGTTGTTTACAAATTAATCAATGCTCACACTTTCAAAAGTACGCCTGCAATTTTTTCCTAAAATGTTGCAATTTCTCAGATGTAGTTATCAATTACAATTTGTATTAATAGATTTGCTTTTTATCTCTCTCTATATAGCTGTATACATATTAAAAAACACACAAATGGCGTCATATCCATACACATTACAGTAAGGAACAGCTCTGTTAATCTCTATACCTAAATGTTTATTTGTCTTGTTTATGCATAATTTAATTTTTAACGCAATTTCCTTATGGTAAAAAAATGTGTTTATATATTTTAAATGTCAGTCCTGTCTGTTTTGAGCTTTTAACTGCAACTCCTCCTGACGCATAATAGATAGAGGTTTGGGGTATTTTGCAAATATGTTAAGGAGGTCCCAAGGATGAGCACAGGCCAAAGAAATACCGAAAAGTTTTCCTGGATTTCCTGTAAAATCCAAACATAAAACGAAGGAAATATCAGTATTTTGACATTTTTTCGCAAAAAATAACAGCTTTCGAGTTGCAACAAACGCCAAATGATAGCTAATAATATTTAGAACAATGTTGGAGAAAGAATTTTTTCAAAGATGTCTTTTCGTTTGACTCCTGTAGTTTTATCACCAATTTGAACATAGAAAATGTTTTGTTTACTTTCAGAATTATTGATTTGAAATAACTTTTAATGTACTCTAGAATGGTTTCCCGTGAATAAAAAAGTCAGAAACTCTTTGTTAAAAATTGCGTTTAAATTCTCATTCGCTTTTTTATTACTTTTTTTAAATTGTTATCTAAATTTCATAAGTTGCCACATTAAAAAAAAGCCCGTTACAGTTTCGTATATCAAATCTTAATCGGCTCATATTTCACTTGGATCATAACATTAAAAATCATACCTAAAAAATATATTTAGAGAATTTGAGCTTTTCATTTTAAAACACTTAAATGTTAATATGGGACTTGCCTTAATATTTTAATCAAATAGAAACAAAGCGCACAGTAGAGGATTCTTATATCTCTTAAACAACCTTACATCTGAACATTGTGTTTCAACATAAACTTAATAAGCAAGTCTTTTGAAATATATATATATATATATATATATATATATATATATATATATATATATATATATATTTACAATAACATTAATAATTACAGATTTTCACAATTAACAGAATAGGTTCATATTTCGCAACTATACCAGATGAGAGATTTAAAAAAAAATATTTTACATCGAAATCCTTAGCACTATTTTTTTTTGTCAAATGTTTTGATCAAATTTTGGTCTTAAAATAAAAGTATTTGGGAATTCTGTTTTGGACGGTAAGCGTCAAATTTACAATTGTTATAGACCTGTTCTATGAAAATTAGTACAATGCGAGATAATTATGGTAATTTTTCAAATTTCCTACTATTTGTGACCGAACACAATTTTAATTTTTTTAGTTTATTTCAGTTTTAATTAATCACACCCCTTTTAATTGTATGATAAAGAGATTTGAATTGTCTATGAGATGCTAATAAATTTATACTTATAACTGATTTGGTTAATTTTTTAATGATTAGATAAAAAGGGAGGGAAAAAGTAAATTTTTCGTTATTAATGATTTTTTTATTAACAAAAAAATTGACTTTTTACCTCCCTTTTTTCTTCTAATCGTGATTCAGCTCAATTTGGAATGAATACAATTTTATTTATAACACTGTGACAGACATGAAAATTGTGTTTGTTATATGTGTAAGTGTCTGTTAGGCAAAGAAGTTTGAAATCTCGCAAAATGTTATTTCAAATGTTACAGGGTGTCAAGAACACACTATTTTAATTTAAACATTTTACGACATTTCAGATTGTTCTAATAAAGAAAAGGGGCCGTCCATAAATGACGTCACGCACCTAGAGGGGGTCACACTTTTGTGACGATGCGTGACGAGGGGGAGGGAGGGGGGTTGAAGAAATGTGACGTCACATCAAAAAGGTAACTTTAAATAAAACTTCCACTGAAATATTTGGTCGCTTACAATTTATTTAATGACTTTTTTAAAAAAATCAGTGCTTCTCAATGTGCCGGTCGGTAGGCCATCAGACGCTGGTTTGGCGTAAGCTATCAAGACACGAAAATTAAATCTAATTATAATCCTTAAGTCTGAGAATCCACAAGATAACATATGAAATAGTTACACTGCGTCGTTTGATGTTGACATCAAAGCATTTGTGATGTAACCGCAGCTCCGTTTGGTTCTCTCGAACTTTTTTGCCCGTTACCCCAAAATATAGCTACAAGTTTATGTGTGCGTTAACCCCCCCTCCAACCCCCAGACTCTAGGTAATGCTCACATGACTCGGGGATTTGGGGGAGCGTCGTTAGCGAAAATGCTACTGGTGAGTTTTACATGCATGACAAGTGTCTAAAAATGATCTGAATAGGATTATGTGTAGATATTTTAAGTCAAAACGACACGGAATATCCTTTTTCTTTCAAAGGGGAGGGGGGGATAGAGAATATATTTGATAGAATTAAAAAACGTTTTAAGTTTGATATAATTGTTTCGATGGGTTTTTGGTCAAACGCCCCTGGCCATTCTAGTCTTCTAGATCAGTGCTTCTCAAAGTGGTGGTCCGTAGGCCATCCGCTGCTAGTCCGCAGATGTTCTCAAAAAAAGGACAGAAAAAATTGTCAGTGCATGGGATAATAATGCACCACTACCTGGTGCAATGGAAAAAATTCCTGCCAGTCCGCCATACTAAAAAGTTTGAGAATCACTGTTCTAGATATAATGGTAAATGAGCCCATTTAAAATTAGTCAAGTATTCATTAACTTTATTGAATGCATCAAATTCTTGACATCGCAATTCGAGAGGAGCACAAAACAACTTTTCTTCTTAGCTCAGTTTTTAAGGCATTAATTTTAATATCACAGAAATGATACGTGATACAGACAGGTCATGTGGATTAAGATTATTGTCACTCGTGTCAATATAAATGAAAGTAGGGTAGATTTAGGTGTCTTCGTATAGTACGTAGGTAACAAATATACATAGTTGTCAAATTTTTTAAAAAATTTATTTTCTGGAAGGAAACGGTTCAACAATGGACATATCTTCCAAACGTACACGTGCACATGACGTATTTTTAATATATCTAGTGGATTGTAGTGGATGTTATATGTCCCAAATGAGTCTGCCTTACTCCCCAAGAATTACCTTTTTGACCCCAGATGAGGTTATTTACCTCTGTTCGCCGACCTCTTTCTTACGGGATGCCCGTCAGTCAATTGAGGGAATTAAAAAAAATATACATTATAAAAATGTTATTTTTAAATAATTTTTTTTCTAAACAAAGACGTTGACCGTGATGATAAAAAAGTCAATGTTTAATTTGTATGCATTTAAATAAAATATAATCTAAGGATGTTAACACAGTTCTTTTTCTGAAGGCCAGTTAAACGTTTTTAAAAAATGCTTCATGCGGGTTAAGATATTACAATGTAGATCTTCACTAAATAAATAATAAATACTTAACTGACAATAAAAGTGATTTGAAACATACTTATTTTCAAATAGAAAATAAGTTTTTTTTGGTGGTTTTTTTTGGGGTTGGGGGGGGGGTCAAAGATTTGTGACGTATTTTTAGAGGGGGGGGGGTCTAAGTTTTTGTGACGACGCGTGACGAGGGGGAGGGAGGGGGTCAAAAATCGGCAAAAATCGCGTGACGTCCTTTATGGACGGCCCCTAAGTTCTATAGACGTGAGCAATTACCTTGAAGGTAGTTCTAATTTCAAATTAACATTTAGAATACCGTGTTATAGTTTCAAAAACATAACATACTAGTGAAATAAATTATCTAATTCAAAACATCGTACTTCTAAACATCCTAATATCTCTCTATAAAATTGTTGTAATAAAAATTAGAGATTATATATTTTTATTTTATTAGGAGAAACAGTTTAGTTGACGTTTGATTGGATTATATACCTCGTTATGCCAAATCTTATATCAAATTGTACATTTGATCATTCGTCTGCCCTAAGATCAATTTTAATATTTTTCATACAATTAAATCCTATTAACAGTTGTTACGGTAGATTTAGTGCCAACAATGTTTTGATGATATTATTAACGTCTGCCTCCTACCAATGTAAACAGCCCTTCATAAGTTCACAAATTCGCCCTTTTATTTAATAATAAATGAGTCGCCCATTGCACCCACTGTAATCCCTGTTCTTAAGTTTCCTATCCATAATCCAGTTTCTTCTAAGAAATCCCCAGTGAATTCTTTTCCGTCCATCTTTTCCTTCGTGGCAATCTATCAAAGTATTGGTCCCAAAATAATCGCGTTTAATATTGAAGAACATAATTTCATTACAATCAGTATTTTAAAAGATGTAATGAAGCAAAGTGGTTGGAAGATATTTCATCCATCTTTTCATTAAAGCATACATTTTCTGCAATTTACGAAATTCTCTATAGAAATGGATAGCTTCTTCTTTATATTTTATATAGCATAAAAAATACTAAACATAACAAAATAAAATATCTCCCACTTAACAATTGATTTTAGCAGAAATCACTTTCTACATACAACTAATGCATTTAACTGCGCCTTCTCCTATGATACATTTGTACGTAATAAATGAATTGAACTTTAAGTGAGTCAATTTTTTAAAATAAATTGTGTTATCTTAGTGTTATACACTCGCATGTTCTGATGTAAGATAATGTTTTTGAAGTAAAAATAATTGTTTATATATTTTTAAAAAGATCTTTAACCACCTAGAAAGCGGAATCGTATTTCTTCTTGATATGGTTTCACTTTTGTGTCAGCTAATTGATACGTGTAATACACAATTGGTTTTTTAATTATTTTGTACAATACTAGTATCATTTAACACATACAAAAAATGTGTTTACTCAAGCGTTTTTAAACATTGTTATTGACTAGGAAATGTCAGGATATGATTGTAGTCGCTTAAAAGATCGTAGACAAAATCATGTACGTAAATGTGATGTTTATGAAGAAAACCCAGACACACGTTGATGTACGGGGTTCTTAAGTAACCGTTTGTCCCCGTCCTACAGCATTGCTTTATGTGGAGCTTATTGGCAGCCAGTGTTGTAAGCAGGGAGCTTATTTAAAATCAGGATGATAAACAGGGAGCTTATTTACAACCCGGGTTGTATACGGGGGGCATAATTACAGCCAGGGTTGTAAGCGGGGGACTTATTTAAAGCCAGTGCTTTAAGAAGGGAGCTAATTTACAGCCAGGGTTGTAGGTGAAGAGCAATTTTACGCCAGGTTTGCAAGTAAGGAGCTGTTCTAAGTGAGGAGAACCAGGGTTGTAAGCGGGGAGCACAGCACATAGAGGGCCCCACTAAGCTGGGCTCCCTCAGGTGGGACACTTTGATGGTTCCCACAATGCTCGACGCAGTCAGGTGGGTCACTTTGATAAGCCCCATAATGTGGCTCCACCAAGTGGGCCATTTTGATGGGCTCCTATCTAAAGGAGGACCATTGAACCGGGTTGGTACTAGGGTTGTAGCGGGTTGAAGTAGTGAATTCCACTGGTCCTTTGTGACTTCAGTACATGGACTATTTATGTATATCAGAAGTTTTTAATGTAACTAGATGTAAATAATATTTCGTTTGATAAACGAAGTTTTTTTTATTAACATTGTATCCCTAATAATAGAGAATCGAGTTCAAGTGTCGTGCCACTTCGTTAATGCACAGCATATGCAGCATATGTGTCAAACACGCAGTAGGAGCTAAACAATTAGCTATGCATATGTATTAAAGTATATATATACACTTTTTAGTTGACTTAATTTCCAACGAACATAATTTTAAAATATATTGTGTCCCCTAAAAATGTATATTACTATACATTCATTTAGGTGTCATACAAAGACATATTTTATCAGCACAAATGTTTAGTACTAATTCTTAAAGAACAGTAAATTATAATTTAATAAAATTTTTATTTAAGATGCTATCATTAATTAATCTTCTCACCTAAGTTTATCAAGTAAAATATCATTTTAAATACGTCAGTACTGGTGCTTTGTGGTACAACGCTTACCGTAAGTAAAATTTTATTGCACGTCCTTTATGATAACGCAACAAAAATTTTTCGTCTTCTTGCAATGAGGTTTTCTCAAGCATATTAACATTAATTACATCAGCACTGGTGCTTTGTAGTGCGGCGCATACTGGGAATACATTGTTAATGCATGTCTCATATTATAACACAATTTAAAATTTAAAAGAAAGAAAAAAATAATAACTAAAGACAAAAAACACTGATTATATGAGATATACATATAGTTGAAATTGTATACATGTGTATTTTAATTGAATATAAATCAGTACACTGATTACTTAGTTTAACTTTTAAAAATTATATGGCGAAACGCCCAATTAAACACACACACCCGCACATCTATAAAATGTACGACACAAACTAAAATTACCCACGTTAAATTCAACGACTCACTCTCCAGAATTCAAGGCTTCGTCGTTTTTAAAATAGAATAGTAGTAGTACTACCACAACAAGTACAACGGATAAACCTTTGTAAACTGTGGAAGAGCTACACTAGGAAATGGCATCGCCGTCTAAAGAGACATAAAACAAAGTCATCAACTGCACAGTAAAAGTCATCATCACCTTCATAGTCATCATTTTACAGCACATACTATTAATGAACATCATATAATGCAATGTGTAATTCGCGATAGCGTAACTGTAAGCTTAACTAATAATATTATATTGCTTACATTTAGGTTTCCCTATTTTGAAGTACTTCAGTTATTATTGCTGACCCTTTAAACTATCTTTACATATTTTTTAATGCATACTTTAAAAAAAGACGTTCTTAAAAGTCTGAATTCATTATTATTGAGAAATGTCTTTTTAAATATACTGTAGCTAGATCGGTATGTATTGCGAAATTATGTACATACTAGCGTATCACCCGTCAAAAATGACGGAAGTTTTCAGCTGAAATCTTTTTATTTTTTTAAAAATGCACTTTTTTAGGGCGCCTACGGCACCGACCTTTTCAAAAGCAAAAACTAGGAAATATTAAACTTTCTGAAATGTACACAAAGTATTTTGTAATATGGGTTGTAGGCGCCTTCGGCGCCCCTTTTGTTTTTTGATTTTGTAATTAACCGTCATCAAATCCTCTATTTATATTGATCCCTTTTCCAAAATTAAAATACATGTATGAGTGAAAACAATGAAGGCATATAATATTTTTTTACAGTGCATCTTTAATTTGCACACCTTTTGATGCATTTGTGCAGTAATTTGGTTTTCCCTGCTTTCTAAAATTAGTAGCGTCATGGGCAGACATTGCAAATTATATTGTCTAATGTTTAGTTTGGTCTTATCTTATCTGTTGTGACGCTCCTCCTGTACATAAACTTATTGCGTCTTACGCTTATCTTGAGCAGTTTTATAAAGAGTTGAAACATATCCTTACACGCACAGTGAGCCAAATCAACATAGTTATTACTATCGAAAAAATCCCTATTCACCACTAATATTATACTCGAAAATCACAGTTCACTTTTAATTAATCTGGTGTACATTTGTTGCGTCAAATAAATTGATTGCATTTGTGTGTGTATTAATACCTCTAAAACTGTCAAATACATGTATTTTTAAATGTAAGCAACATCATTTAAACATATTAAAGAAGCGATTAATAGAACGCTATTTTTTCGTGTTTAAGAAAATATTATTACATAAATATTTTAAAAAATATTTTAAGGTATACTAAATACTTACTTTAGAAAGTACCAATCAAGATATTGTACAATCCTTTGTTATTAAATATTCATATTAATTTACTTAAAGTAAAAAAGTACACTTAGATCTAACAATAGTAGTCAAGGTATTTAAAATTATTACAACTCATTTCACATGTAGCTCATACATATAAATTTATAACAAATTTAAAATAGATAATTTTAATTTTTATAATACTTCCTTTACTGCTAACACAAATTGATTTAAAATAAAAGTAACATTATTTCACTATATTCCAATGTTAACATCAGCAATTTGACAAGTTTACAGTGAACAAGGATAACGGTCGGTAGACTACTCTTAAAAAATTATTTAACTTTCCTTTAATATATGCGCCTTAAAAAATGAACATAATAAAAGTACTTATGTTCAAAACAACTTTTGACTCACAGCATATCCAGGGAGGGGGGGGGGAAATTGCCCCCCTTTCATCCCCCTGCGGACGCCAATGATTACATAAGTTTTTTTTTATACAGAAGATTATTGAGTCCTACGGTTATCCATTGTTTATGTCTGGTTTTGCATTTTTATTTTGAGTTTTAAATATAGATAGAGTGTTGGTTAGTGTTGATCAGGAACTCATTCCATGTCTCTTATTCTGACGGAAGAAGAAGGATTTTTATGTGTTTGTTTTTAACATATGAAACAGGAAACGTGTTTTCTTAACTATGTCTATCTGTGGTTTGTATTACATTATCTTTGGTCTGTAACTCTATACCATGTATACTCGAGAGAATAGTCTCTAAACGCAGACAGAAGAGTTTGGTAGAGCAACTGGTTTGTCATAGAGTCTAGAAAAATTGACATTTTTTGGCTCATTCAAGTTGTTTTATCTTGTACCAGATTTCTTTAGACAGATGGCACCGCAGCAGCGCCCCCTTTTGAATTGTGTGGGATAGAGCTATAGCTATCATAATGTAATATGACAGAGCTGCTAAAAATACTGTTGCCACTAACTGCTTGTGTTTATTCTTGAAAAATCGATTTTATTTAGGATGTTAATAGCAAATATTTATTAACTTTTGTACTTTCACATCTTGTATTTACTATTTAAAAAAAAGACTATTTTATTGTTGTTTACCAAGACAAGGTCGAAAAATCCAAGAAATGAGTGGAGAAAACTAGCGCTGGAGGCAGTGCTGGGTGTTGATTCAGACATAGACAACCGTAATTTCAATAATTATTGTGGCCCTAGAGACCGAAGTGAAGTGCCTTGACACTAATTATAAACTGTGTAGTTATCTTATCTTATCTTATCTTATCTTATCTATACAGACGCTCCTTCTATGCAGAAGATAGTTGCGTCCACAGACCATGACAGATGATCTGTTGGCAAGTGATGCAGCATTCACAGGCCACGGCTTTGTGGGTTCCACACATTACCCAGCCGCCTAACTACATGTAGTGTTAGGTACCCATTCGGAGCGGGGTGACTCAGGGACGCCCTAGGCCCCGGGAACTAACCCTTGCCTTCACACGGATTCGAACCCGTGACCATCGGTACGACAGTCCAGTGCGCTGCCACTCGACCACCGCGTCCCCGTAGTTGGAGGACATACACATGGTACATGTCGTAGTTGTTCTTACTTAAATAAACTCACTATAAATCTATTATTTTATAGCTTTAATTATATTAAATTTTTATAAAATCCAGCCATCTAATAGATATAAATTAAACTTAGTTGCAAGAAAATGATTAATTTTTTAAATATAAATTTATATTGTTTATTTGTTGTCATAGTTCGATTTAATTTATTAAAATAAAAATTTCATTTAGTCTTTTATGTAATCGTTATACAAATAACATATGTAATTTTTATTACACATAATCATGTTTTTAGTGAGGTTTGCATGTTATATCTTTATGGCAACAATATTTAAAAGTAGGGCTGCGGAAATCAACAATTAATTAATAAATTTTACTTTTTAAATTTAATTAAAACTGCTTAAATTCCATTATTAATTTAAGAAAATATTTATAATATTTTTTCCAATTTATTAATAATTTATATTTTTTGTTACTTACATACTTTTCCCTCGAATTATTATTTCTTACTTAGACTTGCATACGTGAACAAAAATGGTTTTCCTTCTTATTTCTTGCATAGCAGAAGGAACTTGCTGTCTGACGTCATAAATGTTGGAGCCATGGAATTGCCGCGACTTAATTGATTTCCCAAAATAATGAATGGCGACTTAACGGAATCTATATATGTGTAATAAAATATAATTACTTTAAATTACTCAATAAATCGATTAAATTTTTTCCAGATTAATCGAACACAATTTATTTAATCAGTACCAGCCCTATTTAAAAGTAAATTAAATTGTAAAGAATAATTTTATAAAAATAACGAACAATATGTATGACTATATAAGAATTATTATAATTGATTTTTTAATTGTTTTTTTTAATTTAAATCTCACATACATTGAAGTTTCCCCTTGTTCTGGCACTTCTATTTTGGATTGTTGACTGTTCTTAATAAAAATGAATACATTGCTGAGCTTAATACTGCTTTATATGTAGACCTAACAACTTATATAAACTTATTGTGATAGTGTTATAGGTCTTCAAATAACAACTTATATGTACGTATTGTGATAGTGTTATAGGTCTTCAAATAATAAGTTATATATTATATTATCTATTTTGTGACATATTTGAATTAAATTAAATATTTAATATTAATAAAGTCATGAGGAGAATAAGAGAAATGTTGGTTTGTTCTATCAAAGTCATACATAATATATACACATTAATATGAATGCAACATAATCAATATTCCCTTTAAGCTGCGTGGCTGCGAGGCCGCGCAGCTGTCTGAACGACTCCACGCAGCAATTTTGAATTACCGCGAAGTAAATTTTGTAAATTAGTGCAAAAAAATGGATGATGTGCAACTTTGCACTTGGTAATTTTTTACTTTTCAACGGACTACGAACTTTAGAGGGAATATTGAACATAATACAAATGTAAATCATTTAAATAATACAAATAGGTCTGTATCTTTTAACTTTTTTTTCAATTTCAATGGGGAAAAATTCTAATAGTTGAAACTATATTTTGCGAAGAGATAATGATGTTTCACAAATTAAGTGTTTATTCACATACTTACAATTAGTCAAAGCCAAATGGTGGGATTTATACGCATGTAATTATGGTGGAGGCACGCGTGTATAAAAATTTATGTTATTGTAATGTATCGTCCTATGTTCCTTGAGTTGAGTTCTTAGCTTTCTCAGAGAGAGTATTTTAGTCTCCATGACGTATGCTATAACTGTCAATGCCACCTATAAAACAAGCCAACTTTGTGTACTCCACAGCTGTAGAGCCAAGCTGGCCACCGCGGACAGCTACTTAGACTCGGACAGGAGTGACGAGATTCAGATCAAATTACTGGCGACACCTGGTGGTAAAGTTTTCAGCAGAAATGTATGTTCCAAAATATAAACCAACTTTAAACTTACCAGTTTGAAATCAATATTTTTAAAATTATTTCTGTGTTTGATCACTCTAGACTTTAATCCCTGCTGGGATTTGTATGGAGTAGAAACACATTTATAACGTCAATTTTCATTGGGTAAATTTTTTTATTTTAAACACAACTAACCAGAATTTTATTACTGATCTAAAAAAAATGAAAGTTTGAAACTTAATTGGGTCACACGTTAACATGACATGTCATTCTGTTGTTAGTTTTGTATGCGTGTATGAACATGTCATTCTGTTGTTAGTTTTGTATGCGTGTACCAACATGTCATTCTGTTGTTAGTTTTGTATGCGTGTACCAACATGTCATTCTGTTGTTAGTTTTGTATGCGTGTACCAATATGTCATTCTGTTGTTAGTTTTGTATGCGTGTACCAACATGTCATTCTGTTGTTAGTTTTGTATGCGTGTACCAACATGTCATTCTGTTGTTAGTTTTGTATGCGTGTACCAACATGTCATTCTGTTGTTAGTTTTGTATGCGTGTACCAACATGTCATTCTGTTGTTAGTTTTGTATGCGTGTACCAACATGTCATTCTCTTGTAAATTTTGTATGGGTGTACCAACATGTCATTCTGTTGTTAGTTTTGTATGCGTGTACCAACATGTCATTCTGTTGTTAGTTTGTATGCGTGTACCAACATGTCATTCTGTTGTTAGTTTTGTATGCGTGTACCAACATGTCATTCTGTTGTTAGTTTCGTATGCGTGTACCAACATGTCATTCTGTTGTTAGTTTTGTATGCGTGTACCAACATGTCATTCTGTCGTTAGTTTTGTATGCGTGTACCAACATGTCATTCTGTTGTTAACTTCTAAGGCTACGCGTGTCAGCTCTAGAATGCCAACAACGTGACGATCACATTGTGCCTGGTTTTATGGGAAACCTGACCTGGTAAATGTCAGTGTGTGTAACCTGACCTGGTAACTGTCAGTGTGTGGAACCTGACCTGGTAACTGTCAGTGTATGGAACCTGACCTGGTAATTGTCAGTGTGTGGGACCTGACCTGGTAACTGTCAGTGAAGGGAACCTGACCTGGTAACTGTCAGTGTAGGGAACCTGACCTGGTAGCTGTCAGTGTGTGGAACCTGACCTGGTAACTGTCAGTGTGTGGGACCTGACCTGGTAACTGTCAGTGTATGGGACTTGACCTGGTAACTGTCAGTGTATGGAACCTGACCTGGTAACTGTCAGTGTATGGAACCACGGTTGTCTGCTGGTGTTTGGGCAAATAAAGAGGGATAGAGATATTAGCACTAAATTGGGGGCGGGGCAGGATAATAAAGAATGATGTGATATTATAAAAAGTGTGAAGTTCTTTAAATAATGAAGAAATTAGAACTTATCTTAAAAAATATATTGATTCTTGCATATACCACTTTCTGCATTTTTTTAACGTCCCGATACCTGGCCGATTCAAACTTCGAGAAATCGAAAGCATAACATTGTACTGATAAATGTTTTAGGGTTTCGCCGTGTGGTTTGGTTTTTTGAAACAAAGTGACCAATTTAGTGTCATGTGAACGGCGTTTAAGAGGCGGAATGTGGTGTGGGGCTAGTCCCTTATATTAACTTCACCATCTTGTCTGTCTGTCGTGGTCCACGGAAAAACAAAAGTCACAAATGACCAACTTTCCGTGATCCTATCAAGCTGAAATTTTGCACATATACTTTTGTCACTTAACAATTCTTTCTATAAAAAGTTCATATCGATCAAATGTACTGTAATTAAATTAATTAATTGTTAGATAATCTATATGTATCTCTATGTAGCATGTAAATGTCTATGTAGTCTGTCATGCGTTGTGTATTATATCGAACCTAATTTTATAATATTTTCCTGATCTGTAAATGTTTATGCTAGTCTGTCGTACGGTGCGTATTATTTTGAACATAATCAATGCTTTTAATTATTTCTCATATAGATTGTCTCAGCTGAAGTTTCTGATACTGTAGTGTATGTTTGGTTTGCAGGTGGTATGTAAGCGAAGTGTTAGAACCATGGTAGCATTGTTTCCTTTAAGCAGCGCGGCTGCGCAGATATTTGACAGAAGCCTAACAGGAGTTTAGACTCGCCGCGCAGCAAATTTTGTAAAATATTGCAAAAGTATGGACGTTGTGTAGCTTTGCACAATAGTTTTTTTAAACTTTGCACACGGACCAACGAAGCTTAGACTTAGAGGGAACTTTGCATGGTAGGCAAATGATTTCTCTCAATGGACACAATAACTTTTATCAACATTTTGAACATTCACGTGAATCAATAGTTTAAAACCAAAATTTTCGTGTAATCCTCCGGAAATTAGTTTATATTTATCGGCCTAAATATTTTACTTTTTGAATTCCATTACATTTATAAGTGGTGTGTCAATTAATCATTAACAAAAATTTTAATCTTTAAAATTGTTAGCGATTAATCGAGAAGTTAATCGTTAATTTCCGCAGCCCTAATATATAGTAATCTTAAATTTTATATAGTAATTTGCCTTTGAGGTAAATTTGTTTTTAAATATAAAAAAAGATGAAACATAGTACAGCTTTATATTATTAACATTCAATTTGTAACTGTATTAATTGTAATATTTATTAATAGTTTTATAAAATTTAGTTTAAAAAACAACTCTGAAGTCTTTTAAATAATCAATTTTTTTTATAAATAATCTTTTACACAAAAGCGAAACTTAAGTGATGTTTACAAGTTCATATCTTTGAATTATCAATATTTTTATGTTATTTAAATTTATAATTAATAATGTTTTGTTTTTTAAATAACAAATACACCATAAATTAATGTTCTTTAAAACGCACCTCCGCCCGCCCCCGCCCCCCCCCCTGGAGTTCAACTGGGACGCCACCTAAAGGGATTTCTACTGTCGGTTTCTACAGTATGGCTACAGTTTCTACAGTGCCACTAACCTAATCAGCTTCTCATATCTGTGTGGTAACTTGTAATCATGATCTCTACCATGTTTCTGCCTCCAAAAACTCTTGTTGTATATGGTAGTTGTAACAGTCCAATGGCCCAGGTCGTTTTATTGTTGGCAGTTACATTACATCGTCCCACAACACTAATATATATATATATTAGGGCTGGTAACGATTAATTTAAATTTAATCGTTAACTTTTGAAAAATTAAAGATTAATTAATCGTTAATTTCGATTAAAGCCAAAAATTATAATTTATGATGTCATAAGTAACACTCATTAAACGTTCTTGTTGAAAATCTAAATAACACTGGAATGTCTCCTTTATAAGTCATCTTTTAACCAACTATGCAAAAAGACAAGCGTGTTGACATTATTTGGTTCAAGTAATGACCGGGTCTAATTGACAATATTACCAACAGAGCTGAACAATCATTCACATGGAACTGAGGTGTCTGCTATGCACCAAACGTTTTTGGTAAGGAATGACATTATCGGATATCGGTGTTCATTAAGTTTTCACCATTGTTAGAACCATGGTAGGCAAACTTTATCAATTTTTTTTAACATTCCCGTCAGTCAATAGTTTAAAAACAAAATATTTGTGTAATTTTTATTTACGTTTTGACTTCCAATAATTTGTAAGTGATGGTCGATTAATCGTTAAAAAATAATTTAATCGTTAAAATGTTTTAACGATTAATCAAGAAATTAATCGTTAATTTTCGCAGCCCTAATATATGTGAAATTTTTAGAAACGGCTATGTGACATTTTTGAAATTTTTTAGTTAACCTCTGTATCTGATAGAGGGTCAAAAATTTAATACTCTGAATTAGGTTTTATGAAAAAACTATGTCCCTGACCCTATTAAAAATTCAAATCTATTTAGTTAATTTCTAAGAAATCTTTATAATTTTGAACTTTTAAACTTGAATATCTCAAAAGCACAAAAATGTGACATAGCCGTTTCTTCCCTTGAGCTCTTCATATATTAATTTATATCAATATACATAATTCCCGTCGTCTGTATGTATGTATATATGTATGTGTGGATGTAACATATATGACGTCATAAAATATTTTTAGGTTATGTTAGGTGGCGCTGCAAACGATTTTGTATACAAATATTCAATGACGTCATTGTTTTATGATTATACTTTAATTTTTGAAAAGGGAAGGATGTAAAAATTGGATTTGAGGAGTTATAATTATTATGAAACTAGCGTACACCCGTCAAAAATGACGGAAGTTTTCAGCTGAAATCTATTTATTTTATAAAAAATGCATTTTTTTAGGGCGCCTACGGCGCCGACCTTTTTCAAAAGCCCAACTAATTTGTCCTTGTTTGATAAATACCAAATATTAAACTTTCTGATGTACACAAAGTATTTTATAATAGGGGTTGCAGGGCGACTACGGCGCCCCCCTATTTTTTATTTTATAATTAACTATCATCAAATCATCTTTTTAAATCCTTTATATTAACTCGTGGTGTCTGCGGCCGACCGACCGACAGACCTTGCTTGCTTGCTTGCTTGTCGCCAAAACTTTTGATCGATTTTTAACCCACTTGCTCGCAAGATAGCGAGCTGAAATTTTGCAGGCAGTTTCGTACCGATGATAAAAACAATGTATCAAACTTTCAGATCGATCGCATGTACCGTAATTAAATTATTGATTTTTTAGATTATTTTATTTATTTCTATGTATCATGCTATTTTTTGAGATAGAGCGTCGCGGTGCGTATTGTATTGAACAACCTTTCTGTCGCGCAATAAGGTGCGTATTTTATTGACAGCTCTTTTTATAAACATATTCCTGATCGGTGCGCATTATATTAAACACGTTTTACGACACAACTGCAATTTTGTATTTCTGGATGGTCTGGCGCTGCGTATTATAATGAACATTCTTTTAATTACTTCTCGTACATAAAGGATTTATAGTCAAAAACTTGGTTTTTTACGGGTTTTTCTTATTAAATCCTTTATATTAACTCGTGGTGTCTGCGGCCGACCTTGCTTGCTTGTCGCCAAAACTTTTGATCGATTTTTAATCCACTTTCTCGCAAGATAGCGAGCTGAAATTTTGCAGGCAGTTTTGTACCGATGATAAAAACAGTGTATCAAATTTTCAGATCGATCGCATGTACCGTAATTAAATTATTGATTTTTTAGATTATTTTATTTATTCCTATGTATCATGCTATTTTTTTAGATAGAGCGTCGCGGTGCGTATTATATTGAACAACCTTTCTGTCGCGCAATAAGGTGCGTATTTTACTGACAACACTTTTTATAAACCTATTCCTGATCGGTGCGCATTATATTAAACACGTTTTACGACACAACTGCAATTTTGTATTTCTGGATGGTCTTGCGCTGCGTATTATAATGAACATTCTTTTAGTTACTTCTCGTACATAAAGGATTTATAGTCAAAAACTTGGTTTTATACGGGTTTTTCTTATTAAATCCTTTATATTAACTCGTGGTGTCTGCGGCCGACGTTGTCGCCAAAACTTTTGATCGATTTTTAACCCACTTGCTCGCAAGATAGCGAGCTGAAATTTTGCAGGCAGTTTCGTACCGATGATAAAAACAATGTATCAAAATTTCAAATCGATCGCATGTACCGAAATTAAATTTTTGATTTTTTAGATTATTTTATTTATTCCTATGTATCATGCTATTTTTTGAGATAGAGCGTCGCGGTGCGTATTATATTGAACAACCTTTCTGTCGCGCAATAAGGTGCGTATTTTATTGACAGCTCTTTTTATAAACATATTCCTGATCGTTGCGCATTATATTAAACATGTTTTACGACACAACTGCAATTTTGTATTTCTGGATGGTCTGGCGCTGCGTATTATAATGAACATTCTTTTAGTTACTTCTCGTACATAAAGGATTTATAGTCAAAAACTTGGTTTTTTACGGGTTTTTCTTTTTACATTAATCCCTTTTCCAAAATTAAAATATGAGCGAAAACAACGTCATATAATATTTTTTTACAGCGCATATTTAATTTGCACACCTTTTGATGATTTGGTGCAGTAATTTGGTTTTCCCTGCTTTCTAAAATTACTAGCGTCAGGACTGACAGACACTACTTGCGTGACAATTACAAATTATATTGTGTAAAACTTTGTGTACATTTCAGCAAATTTAATATTTCGTATTTATCAAACATGGATAAGTTACTTATGTTAATTATGTATATTGATTCCCGTTGTCTGTATGGATGTAAGTTAGGTAGCACTGCGATCGACTATGTATAAAAAAATAATGTATCAAAATATAACATTTTGGAGAACGAAATATATTTTAAAATTATTTTCTTTAGAAATTAAGTAAACTAAAAATATATAGTTGTACTTTAATATATACCAAAATGTAAATTATATGCCGTCGTTGTCAAAGTTCCTCCATGTTCTTTGTACGTTAACCAAGTGGCATGCCACTTGAACTCGAACCCTATTATTAGGGATACAATGTTAATAACAAAATGTCGTTTTTCAAACAAAACATTATTTACATCTAATTGCTAAAAAAACTTCTGATATTCATAAAACCCTTATGCCCTCAATGTACTGAAGTCACAAAGGACCAGTCAAATTTGCTACTTCAACCCGCTACAACCCTGGTACAATGGTCCTCCGTTAGATAGGGGCTTATTGTTAGGGTCTCATTTGTTGGTGGGTTATTGCTTGCTCGCCGCCGCATGCACACAAGAAATGACACCAGATTTGGGTACAAGTCACTGTTTATTCTGCTATGTACAATTGTATAAACTGGCGGTCCCGCCTAGACATCCAATACATCTATCTGCAAATGGCTTAATATTCGAGCATGCCCTCGGTCCGACTCGACCATCCTGGGCTCACGCTCAAGTCCTCTTACAGCCACACGTATACACACGAAGTCTCTAAGTTCGACTCGGTCCGAGTCCACCCCGTGTTACTATCACTACCCGGTCTATCACAGACCGTTCCGTCTCCACAACTCCGCGCCAACTAACTAACTCCACTCAGCTCGTCCCTTTTTAACCCCCCCCCCAAACTGGTCTCGATTGACCCTGGCGTGTCCTCTGTCATACCCCGTGTGCCCAGAAGTTAGCTCAGACATGACTAGACCTTATTCCCGTGACAGGAGTTCATACCAGTCAACAAACATTCGCTCACAGTGATTCTCATACCCCTGACATGTCCCCCCTCTTCCCTTAGATTCTACTACCGTGTAGAATCTTCTATTTACAACATCCATACACACAAAAAAAATCAAAGTCAGGGTATGGAATCACTGTCCTTTCGCACCCACTCACAACATATCTTGAAAATCACGAAAATTCTCAAAGCATCTTCATCATCATAAATAGTCAATGCATCAATGCATAATATATATCATAATCATCAATATCAAAATCATCAATATTTCTAATAATTATCAACAACATTCCCTTCATCATCAAAATGACAAACATTATTTTCAGCAGAACATATCAACAATACATATCCTTATCAAGAATGTCCTGATTATCTCCAGGGCGAAACATTTCTTATATCATTACCCCAATGGCCATGACCCTCAAAATACGTCATCAATACCCAGTATAGTACTGGTACCCAGGACGCATCAATACATGTTATAAAAAAATGACACGAGGTCACCTGGACCCCGCAAGTTCTAACAAAACCACCTTATTATCTCTTATCATAGTTATAAACACATCATCTTGAAAAAGAAATCATAGTTAACACAACAACCAAATTATCATCATAACAAATATCATATTCATGTACATCAATACACAGGCCCAAAAAAATTATAACATTGAAAAAAAAATCATAGCCATTGTATTTGAGAGTGGGATATTAAGTTTGTCCTTAACTCGTGTTAAAGTAACTTTGACCTCAATTGGATTGTACTAGTTGACCCCTCGCGGTCCCCCTTGTGTCTATTAATACACTTGTGTAACTGAGTCATGTTGCCCTGCTATGAAGGTCGTAATCGTCGCCTGTGTTCCTCAATTCAAAACAGTACACTGCTGATCACGTGTCCTTGTCTGTTTATTCCCGTGTAGTCATATCTGACCGTTTCTATGTCACTGTCTTTCCTTATTCCCTCCCCTCCAGTCTAGACAAACAATCCGCTATGACATTTTCTTCGCCCTTGATGTACTGGACATCAAACTTAAACTCCTGGAGTATTAGTGACCACCTTGTTATTCTCGAGTTGGTGTACGTTGTTGTATTCAAATATTTTAATGCTTGGTGGTCGCATTGTAGGATAAACTGTGACCCTAGTAAATAATATGATAATTTTTGGACAGCCCATATTATTGCTAAACATTCTCTCTCGATAGTGGAATATCTCGTTTCTCTTTCCATCAATTTCCTACTTATAAATTTGACTGGGTGTAGAGTGTTGTTTCTGGATTGTAACAAGCACGCCCCTATACCTTTCATCGACGCGTCTGTTCTCACTATAAATGTTCTGTTATTGTCAGGTAATATTAATATGGGCTCGCTACTCAGCCACTTCTGGATTCTGTCTAGCGACTGTTGGCATTCATTTGTCCAGCGGATCTTGTTTGGTTGACCTTTTCTTGTAAGGTCTGTTAGGGGTGCCGTTAGGGTTGAAAAGTTTGGTATAAATTTGTTGTAGTATGATATGAGACCCACTAAACTTCTAACCTGTTTTTTCGTGGTAGGCCTCTCTAGTTTCAAAACTTTCTGTACGTTATCACTCTCGGGTTTCAGTAGTCCTCCTCCTATTCTGTGTCCCAAAAAATTAATGGACTTTTTCCCGATCTCCATTTTCCCTGGTTTTACTGTAAATCCCGCTTCTTTCAGGGTTTCAAAAACTTGCCTAAGTGTCTTGATGTGTGTCTCCCAGTCCTCTGTATGCACACATATGTCATCAAAGTACGTCTCTACCTTATCTAAGTGACCGAAGAGTTTCCTCATTATTCTGTTAAATGTTGCCGGGGCAGTTGATAGTCCGAAGGGCATGTATTTAAATTGATATAGGGCATCGGGCCCTTGGAACGCTGTATATTCCTGGCTATCTTTTTGCAGGGGTATTTGCCAGTAGCCCTTGGTTAAATCTAACTTACTGAAATATCTTGAATGTGTCATGTTGTTCAGTATATCCTCTGGGTTTGGGATGACTTCAGCTACGGTTCTCGTTATCTTATTCAGTTTTCTGTAGTCGACGCACGTGCGTACTGAGCCATCTTTCTTTTTTATCAGGACTAAGGGCGAAGAATAGGGTGATTTTGATTCTTCTATGATCCCCAACTTTAACATTAGATTGATCTCTTCTTTTAATTTCCCTGCCATGTGTGACGGGATTGTGTACGGTTTTAAGGTTATTGGCTTCTTGTTCACGAGTTTGATTATATGTTCGCCTACTGTTGTTTTCCCTGGGATGTCGGAGATCACCTCTGTGAATTCTTCTACCATCTTTTTTATTTCGTCTTTTTGTGCTCTCTCTAAGTCATTATTAATATCTAGCTCAGAGTGCTTGTCTTTTACCTCTATTGTGGGTACAACAAATTCTTCCCCCTCTCCGTTGTCCTCAGTTATTACTACTGCTGCCCCGCCGTGCGTAATGTTCTCATTGTTATCAACCCCGATGCTCTGACGATTTCTCTCCATAAACCTGGTTACTCTGTTGAGGTGGTAAATTTTTTTCCGATTTCCCTTTTTTATCTCCACATTGTATTTTGAAAGTACTTTGGTCACTTCATAAGGGCCCTCTGAATATAATGCCAATTTTTTCCCTCTTTTCGGATTTAGGAGTAATACTTTGTCTCCTACATGAATGTCTCTCTTTACTGTCTGTCGGTCATAGTACGTCTTATTCTTGACCGTCTGTGCTACTGTGTTCGCTCTCGCCTTTTCCAGCCCTGTTTTTAATTTATTTCTTAATTCAATAATATAATCGTACGTACTATTTATCTCATCTGCGGTGCTTTCATGTGTAAATATAGTTCTCAATATTGCCATCGGCCCTCTCACCTTCCTGCCGAACATTAACTCATAAGGTGAGATTAATGTGGTTTCATTGGGAACTTCCCTATATGCGAATAGCACCGACTGTAATACAGTATCCCAGTTATCTAACCCTTCTGTAACTACTTTCCGTAGCATCGTCTTTAGTGTTCCATTTAATCTTTCCACCATTCCATTGGACTGGGGATGATAAATGGATGAGTGGCTGATCTTGATGTTAAGCATTTTGCACACCTGCACGTACAATTCAGACGAGAATTGGGGTCCGTTGTCCGACAAAATTTCCTCAGGGAATCCCATTCTAGTGAAGATTGAGTATAAAGCTTCACATATGTCCTCTGCAGTGACTTTCTTTAATGGTACTGCCTCCGGCCACCGGGTAGCCATATCAATTAGCGTCAGGATGTACCTATTCCTGTTATTGGTCATTGGTAGAGGTCCCACTATGTCTATCGCAACTTTCTTAAATGGTGCTCCAATTATTTGCATGTACCCGAGTTCTATCGGCTTAATCTTCCCTGGCGGTCGAGCCTTCTGGCATATTGGACATGTCTTAACATATTCCGTGATGTCTTTGTTCATTTTTGGCCAAAAAAACTCTGACGTTATGATATGTTTTGTTTTCCTGACTGACCTATGTCCCGCTAGTGCTGATTCGTGTGCATTCTGGAGGATAATCCCCCGACTCTCAAACGGAATTACTAGTTTGTCATCGATCTTGTTGTTCGTATTGTTTGTAAATTTCCTATATAAATAACCATTTCTCATATGAAATGTAATTTTCCCTTGCTTTGTTTGCTCTACTTCTTTATTCTTAGCTTTCTCCCAGTACTTTCCTAGTTCTGGGTCCTTTTCTTGTTCCCACTTCACGTTTTTATTTTCCGGTATTATTGACATTTTGTTATTGGCTATTTCTGTATTTAGTACATTTTCGTTGTCTCTCTTCCTTTGTGCTCTTGTTATGACATTCCCATGGTGGCGGACCGCCTCTCTATCTTCCCCCACATTTCCTATTATGAGGTCCGCCACTGGGTCGTCGAATAGTGCCGCTAGCACTACCCCTTTTACATACTGAGTATCGATTTCGATATACGCTGTCGGGTATTCTATAACTGCTCCATCTATCAGTCGTAGTTTATAAATTGTATTTGTTATCTGATGTCTATTAACTAAACTTTTCCTGCACCCGATGATGGTACAGCCTGTGTCTCGGAGTACGGATACTTCTTTCCCCCCTAATTTTCCTCTTTCTAAGTATAATACCCCTGTCGATTTTCTTTCGATGTCTTCTGCGATGTTTATGTAGTGTACATTCCTTGTTTGTGGCCTCAACTTATTTTTATTATTGCGTCCTACCCCCATTCTTCCCCGTTCGCCATTCTGCCTTCCTAGTCACGTCATATTATATCTCTGTGGAGGGTCTCTCGCGTACTCTCGCCTACCCCTGTATATTTCAGTTCCCGCCTGTGTCCACTCTCTATTTCCCTGTTTTCGAGGGCAGTTATTTTTCCAGTGTCCCTCTCGACCACATACAAAACAGCCCCCTAGTTCTCTATTTAGTCTCCCCTCTGCTGACCTCCTTCTGGTTCTGTTCTGAACTCCCCACTTTGCTACCCCCCCCGGCTTGAAAACTTGTTCTGCTACTATTTGTCACTATGTCTTGCCCTGAAGCTTTGATTGTGTCTATCTGGGTCAACACACTTTCACAACTTGTTGGTTTGTTTAATAAAACAGTTTTCAGTATCTCGGGGTTCATGTTTGTGAGTAATTTATTTCTGCACACCAGGTCTCGTAGCCCCTCGTACGACCTGTCCGTCCCTGTACTGGCAACCCAGTTGTCTAGACTCCTTGCTAATACTGAGTGGTATTCCCTGAAGTTATCCCCCTGCGGCCTAAGGTTGTTCCACTTCCCTCTATATTTTTCGGAACTATACCCTGCATGGGTCAATATCAGTGCCTTGACGGCGTCATAGTCATGGTATTTTTTTCTGACATCCTCTGTTAGTAGGAATGCCTGAAGGTCCCCCGTTACTCGGACCTGCAGTTCGGCTAGCCATTCTTCCTTAGGCACCTTATTTTGCTGGGCTATGTGTTCAAAGTTGTCAATGTACTCGTCAAGCTCGTTACTTTTTTCATATTTTAGTAGATTTTTCAGTAAATGATAGTTTCTGTTTTTATCAGTTTTGCCCCCCGGTACACCTTCATTGTTTTTGTATTTCTCGGTTTCTAATCTAATTTTCTCTATTTCCATTTCATGCTTCCTAATGTCCGCAGCTTCCTGTCTTCTCTTATCTTCTCGTTCGTTTTCTTCCTGTCTTTTCTTATCTTCTCGTTCGTTTTCTTCCTGTCTTCTCTTATTTTCTCGTTCGTTTTCTTCCTGTCTTTTCTTATTTTCTCGTTCGTCTTCTTCCTGTCTTCTCTTATTTTCTCGTTCGTCTTCTTCCCATTGTCTCCACTTGTCTAGTACGTATTTGTTTAACTCCTGCCCCTCTAACTGTAACTTTCTCCCCGTCTCCCTAAAGTCCGCCATTATTTTATCGATATCTTGTGTTTTTTTTACTTCTCGTTTCCATATTGTTCGTTTATATATGACAGATATGCTATATCTAATTATATATATTATATTATCTATAAATTATTTAACAGATCAATTTTACTATAGCACACTTTCCCAATTTAACACTATTTTATAAGTAATTAAGTACGTACTTACTGTGGGTTATATTTCAGACATAATATCCATATACAATGAAAGTACCATTACACAATAAATATCCATTCGTAAGAAGTTCACAAAGTCACACTTTTTGCCGTTTCCCTGTCACTTAGAAATGTTTTTCTCAACCTTGAATATCTTCTCGATCTTGTCCTGATTTGAACTGTGGTGATGTGGGTCGTCTCGGCTCCTCAGGGTCCCATTGTAGCTGGGGCGGGATGGTTGGTTCTGCAACTTGACCTCCCGGTAAAGTTTGTAATCGTCTTCTCTCGTAGTTGGCACCGTCTGTCGACGCCTTGACTGCCCGTGTTCGTCGCTGGTTCAGACGTCAATGCTGTGCTGGTTCCGACGTCGTTGTTTTGCTGATGTGGTTACGGTGTTAGGTTTCGTCGTAACTCTTAACTGGTTCTGGTTCGAGGCGTACGCCCTACGCTTGACTCTCCTGCGACTTGTACGGTATGTACCCGACCCTTAGTACTAGCTAGTACAGTAGGTTCTGTACTGATGTGTTTTCGTCGTTTCTCTCAAGTCGATTCTTGTGTTGTTGGCGGTGCTTGGCAATCCTGAGACTCTTTCGTTGGACGGGGCCCCCATGTTAGGGTCTCATTTGTTGGTGGGTTATTGCTTGCTCGCCGCCGCATGCACACAAGAAATGACACCAGATTTGGGTACAAGTCACTGTTTATTCTGCTATGTACAATTGTATAAACTGGCGGTCCCGCCTAGACATCCAATACATCTATCTGCAAATGGCTTAATATTCGAGCATGCCCTCGGTCCGACTCGACCATCCTGGGCTCACGCTCAAGTCCTCTTACAGCCACACGTATACACACGAAGTCTCTAAGTCCGACTCGGTCCGAGTCCACCCCGTGTTACTATCAATACCCGGTCTATCACAGACCGTTCCGTCTCCACAACTCCGCGCCAACTAACTAACTCCACTCAGCTCGTCCCTTTTTAACCCCCCCAAACTGGTCTCGATTGACCCTGGCGTGTCCTCTGTCATACCCCGTGTGCCCAGAAGTTAGCTCAGACATGACTAGACCTTATTCCCGTGACAGGAGTTCATACCAGTCAACAAACATTCGCTCACAGTGATTCTCATACCCCTGACACTTATCAAAGTGACCCACCTGATGGAGCCGAGCGTTATGGGACCTTCTCTGCTCTATGCCACCAGCTTACAACCCTGGATGTAAATAAGCTCTCCGCTTACAACCCTGGATGTAAATAAGCTCTCCGCTTACAACCCTGGATGTAAATAAGCTACCGCTTACAACTCTGGATGTAAATAAGCTCCGTGCTTACATTCCTGGCTCTAAATAAGCTCCCGCTTACAACCCATGCTGGAAATAATCTCCTTTTAAAGGAATCTTGGAAAAGAGAAACAAAAGGGTCTCTTAAGAACCCCGACCATCAAGGTGTGTCTGGTTTTTCTTCCTGAACATCACGTTTATGTGCATGAGATTTTGTCTACGATCTTTTAAAATCGACTACAATCATTTCCTGACTTTTGCTAGTCAATAACAATGTTGACTAAACATATTTAAATTATGTATTAAATGGTACTCGTTTCATACAAAATAATTAAGTACTGATACTATATCAGACACACTAATTAGCTTACACAAAAGAGAAACTAGATCAATAAGAAGTAGGATACATCTTTCTTGGTGGTTAAAGAATTAAAAAGCAATAATACATAAATAAGTTTTTGAATTAAAAAAACAAACACCACCTTACATTAGATCAGTACATGTTGGTGTTAAACAAGGAGACAAAACTAAACCAAAAAATAACGAATTCGGCCAGTCTTCTTAACTTAATCGATTACAGATAAATCTATCAATATTAAAAGTCGTAATTAACTGCAGTATTTGTATGTGGAATGTGATGAATGGTAAAAAATATTAGTCATGATTGTTTTCTAGACGAATAATTTCATAGATTTACACGAATGACAAGATGGATTAAAAAGAATTCACTGGTGATTTCTTAGAAGAAAATTATGGATAGGAAAAATAAGAACTGGAATAAGAGTGAATCTAATGGGCGACTCATTTATTATTATATAGAGGGGCAAATGTGTGACCTTTTGAAGGGTACTTTTCATTGGGAGGGGCATTCGTCAATAATATCCCCAAAACATGGTTGGCACGAAATCTACCTTTACAATTCTGAATATGATTTAACTAATTGATTCATATTGAATGTAATTAAAGGACAGACCAATGACCAAACTTACATTTTTAATATAAAATTTTGGTATAATGACATATATTATTGAATTTATCTTCAGCAAAACTGTGTATTTTGTTTTTTAAAAAAATAAACAAATAACACGCGTGATGCCATTGAAAACATCATTAAATAAATTGCAAGCAATAAATTACTTAAGTGTAAATTTTATTTACATATGCTAGTTTTTTTTCCCTCACACATCGTCACAAATGCTTGACCCCCCCCCAACCCCAACTCCTAGGAGCGTGACGTCATGTATGGACGGCCCCCTAGATATGAATAAATACATTTTACAGAAGGAAATCTGATAATATTTGGAAACCATGATGAAGTTAATAGAAATAGCCTTACATTTTGCTTAAGGTAGTTTAAAGCATGACTGGTTTCACCATTAAAAAAGATTCGTATTAATCTCAAAATATTGATAATCAGACGTTAATAAGGTAATAGTCTACTAGTGTTACTATTACTATAAATAACAATAGGCTACTGATATCATGTACCTGACAAATCTACGGTTTATATAATTTATAAGAGTTGTCGACAGAAGATAAAAGTTAATTGTTGGTGCTAATTAGAATTTTTCAAGACGGCTATTTCAATGCCTGATTTTTCAAATACTTTTAGAAAATGAAAAGTTCCAAACTTCTACTCTTATAGGCATTTCTAGCTTTTATAAATATTCTTATTGTGAACTATGTGTAAACAAATATTAATATTAGGCCATTCCAAAATAAAATAGCTTGCCCCTTATGTCCGTGGCCTGTGATTATTGTGAACGCTGCGGGGCTGCGTCATTTGCCAATGCCAATACGTTCTTAGCAGAACATAGGACGCAAAAGTCTTCTGTATAGAGCAGCGATTCCCATCCTGTGAGTCGCAACCCCAAAGGGGGTCGTGACGGGTTTTTTTGGGGTCGACAAAAAGATATTCACTATACTGCAAATTCGCTCTATTTAAAAAAAAACCAAACTTTATTGAAAAGGATTTATTTACAATTCATGGGCGTCGCGGTTCTTATGGCCTTTAGAAAAGGGTGTCGCCACTCAAAAAGGTTGGGAACCACTGGTATAGAAGGTGCGTCCGTAACAGATAAGAAACATTAAGAATGTATTGTAATGAAATCAGATAAAACTCAAACCTTTTTATAAATGCATGTCCTTAAAACCTAGGGACGAGAAACACATGCATGCATAGTGGGCAAAAATAATAAAAAATAAAATTTAGAATCGAGAATTTCTGGCACTTTCGAAAATAAACAATATTATTTACCAAATATAAATTTTAACTTTAGCTAACAATATTAATTTTTACATTCAACTATTTTATTGAATTACATAAAATAAAATGCAGTATTTATGCTGAATACCAACTGAAAACATTATATTCTTCAAACCTTGATATTAAAATTTACAATTTGCGTATTTGTCACTGTACGCTTATGTAGCCGTTCGCATTTATCACTGTGCGCGATTGTCAGTGTCCGCATTTGTCGGTGAGCGCCATTGTCCGTGTGCGCAACTATCGGTGTTTGCGTTTGTCCAGTGCGCATTTGTGTCATTGCGGAATTGTCTGTGCGCGTTTGTCGTGAGCGCGATTGTATTGTGCGCGTTTGTCATGGAACCCATTATGTAGCCCCCGGACAAAAATGTAAAAAACAATGACGTAACGGTCTGTCAGGTAATACGGGCCCAGCAGCTTGAAGGTTATTGTCAGTTATGCGACCATATTGTATTGAAATTAATTTACTTTAAACACTGACAACTTTGTAAGTCATATTAAAATCAGTATGTCTGCGAGGACAGTCTGCACGTGTTAAAGGACACAAGAAAATAAAGTGAATGGAAGGGTTCTGCTTTGTATTGGTTTCAGCGCCTTTCAACGACTTAAATATATACATTTTAAAAAGGCAATAATAAATTAGGTCCTTTTTAAGTGTGTTTGGGATAAAAGCGGGAATTTTTTTTAAAAATTTTTGAATGATATATACCAAAATTTATTTGAAAAAAATTAATTAAAAATGTAAGAAATAAACACATTTCACAGTTTAGAAACGAGTGTCGAAACGTCCTGTGGTCGAACTGTCAGGGTCGAACCGTCCGGGGTTGGAAAGTCCTAAATTTATATATATTACTAGGGGCAACTACCGTGCTTTACCCGGGTTTAAAATAAGGTTTTCTGTAGAAGCGTACAAAACTGTTTATTTGCATCCTGTCGAGCTGATAATTTAATTTTGTTAGTATGTTATCATTGCGGGAGACTACTCAACAACTTCCCAAAGTTTCATGATCCTATGTACACGGGAATATGAGTATTTGGTGTTGATTCAGTTTTATATAGCCCATATAAGGAAAAAATGGTTTTGGGCCCCCCGGCCACCCATGAGTGGAAATGTTTACATTCTTTTACACCAATTATCGTCATAATAGTGTATTCGGAAAGTTCCCAAAGTTTCATGATCCTATGTACACGGGAATATGAGTATTTGGTGTTGATTCAGTTTTATATAGCCCATATAAGGAAAAAACGGTTTTGGGCCCCCCGGCCACCCATGAGTGGAAATGTTTACATTCTTTTACACCAATTATCGTCATAATAGTGTATTCGGCAAGTTCCCAAAGTTTCATGATCCTATGTACACGGGAATATGAGTATTTGGTGTTGATTCAGTTTTATATAGCCCATATAAGGAAAAAACGGTTTTGGGGCCCCCGGCCACCCATGAGTGGAAATGTTTACATTCTTTTACACCAATTATCGTCATAATAGTGTATTCGGCAAGTTCCCAAAGTTTATGCCTCTACCTTTACGGGAAGTTGGAGAATTAGTGTTGAGTCAGTTAAAAAAAATAAAAGAAAAAAACTACATTTGCGCCCCCGTCACCCAGTAAGTGATAATTTATACAATTATTTTATCTGTTACCATCGCCGAATGTTACTTAACAACTACCGAAAGTTTCATGCTTCTATCTACACGGGAAATATATATATATATTTTTTTATATAGCTCATATACATAAAAACTACATTTTTGCCCCCAGCCCCCAGTATATATAGAATATATATATATAGAACGAAACCTGTTTAAGAACCTTTCCCATTTAATATATAGAGATTAATGTTTATGTAAGGTGTGTATGGGGTTTATTTGTATGAAATAAACATTTCGAAACGTAATGTTTGAGCTTAAAATTTACCCTGCTGGTTAGTTTTAGTTATGCAAAAAGTATAAACACAGTTGCTAAGCTACAGTGTTAATGCCACCCAGGGATGGACGATATTATTGACTCCTACCCTCACCAATAAAAGGAGAAAGCTTGATCGAACGACTGGATAGCATACATCTATGAAATACATAAAAGAAAGAGTGTAAAGTAAAAAAAGATGTAATTTGAAAACAAATTTTTTAAAAAGATATACGTAATCTTGTTTGAGGCGCAACATTAACAGACATAAAAATAAACCGTTTCATAACATTTAGTTCACAACAAAAACACACACACTCACTGATTTTCACATGTGCACACAAATACTTAAACGCACACCCACAGCGGTATATTAACAATTAAAAATTTACATTAAAATAACCACTGCTCTTTTCACTTCGTTTCCATTTACAAATTAATATGAACTCAAACTATGACGTCACGTCACATTATTTTATGGCAGTTAACGCAATCTTCATCTATTAGTTAAAGTATTATGGGAAACAGAGATATTCCATTTTAGGGGGAAAAATATATAATTAAATATCTTTAAGAAAAAAGAAGAGAGAGAAAAAAACAACAGACACAATTATTTAATTTTTACCATTTTACCGCGTGAGTTGTTTTCACTTAATGCAGTGCCTTTTAACATTTCCTTACTATTTAAAAGATATGATTTATTAAATAATGAATCTTGACGACCATAATAACTAAATTTACTATATCATTCCAACTTGTACTAAATAAACATAACTGATAGGTTTTCCAAAAGAGCTCTATGACGTCACTCAAACATTTCATATATAATTACGACACTAAATAGTAACACAATTGTAAGTAATACAATATTTGTAACCGCGTCTATGAGATAAAGAACATATGGCACTATCCCTTAAAAGGCAAAGGCTACATAACTCATAGCGCCAATAAACAAAATTATAAATGTACTTTCTAAAATACTTTTTAAAAAAAAAGTCGTCTTAAAATGATATCAAGAAAATGTGCACACCATATTTAGACAATAAAGGATTATAGAAAGCTAGCAGCATAAAATAAAGTCTTGTTATAAGGTAAATGTACAGGACCAAAATAAATATTCCTTTTGACGTATTCATAGTTGTTATAACAGGGAAATAATATTAAAACAATTGCATGTCTCTAAAATTT
The DNA here is from genome assembly GCA_944989445.1 of Ampullaceana balthica. Classification (NCBI taxonomy): domain Eukaryota; kingdom Metazoa; phylum Mollusca; class Gastropoda; family Lymnaeidae; genus Ampullaceana; species Ampullaceana balthica. The sequence goes on along the minus strand of CALYLW010001263.1, from coordinate 74,750 downwards.
ACTATTTATATTTACGATTGATGTGCAATGTGTCTAATTTCAAAAAGGAATCATTTTTTTGTTCCCTATTTCTGAAAAGGCATCATATTTTGCAAATTATATTTAATACACACACACACCAGATTTTGTTTCTGAAAAATGTTTTTATGTATATATCCACATTAAATAAAAGATTCAGCATTCTGTTAATAAGCACATCTGAAAAATGATTGAAAAGCATAATTAGGAATGACCTATGTTATTCCGACTACAAAGGAATTAATATAACATGTTCAATTCGCAATTCATATTAATTAAGGGTTTTCAGGATCACTTTATTAAATTTAGTCAACTTCTATTAATACGTTCGGCAGCGAAAGTTTATAATGTATAGTGTAAATATATAGCTTATGTAAACTTTTTTAAAGTGTAAGTTTATTTGACATAGGCCATCGCTTTCCACATAAAATAAACTCGCTACATCTATGGTTTTTAATTAAATTTCGAGTTATGAATTATATTTTAAAAATCGCAATTTCATTCACACATGTAAAATATTAATCCAATGCATCGTTGAAAAATTGAAATAAAATAATTTAAACGCATATTTAATATATAAAGCTCAGTTGATGTTTGTATGTTTGTTTGTTTGTATCCATTAAAAAAAGGCCACTGCTTTGTTGACATTCTTTCCAAAAGATCTCTGCTACTGTCGTCACTAAAAAAAAGCTCATATATATTTACGACACTGCATCGTAACACAATTGTAATTATTACAATATTTTCATCAGCGTTTATGAGATAAAGATAATATGGAAATACATGCAAAATCTACGTAACCTGTAGCGCCAATAAATCTAATATATACACTTATTACATAATTAGGTTTTTATTACATGTCGAGTTATGGAACAGAAAATAATTAAAATAAAGGACGTCATAGTTTTATGCTTATATTTAAATTTTTGAAAAGGCAACTATGTAAAAATATAGGATTTAAGGATTTATAATTATTATGAAATACTTTGTGTACATTTCATCAAGGTTAATACTTCATATTTATCAAACACGGATAAGTTACTTATGTTAATTATGTATATTGATTCTCGTGGTCTGTATGGATTGTATAGGAATATTAAATTACGTCATTGCTTTATGCTTATATTTTAATTTTTGAAAAGAAGCGTACACGAAAATGTGCACATCGTAATTAGACAATATAATATTTTTTGAATGCGCACCGCTGAAAATAAAGTATTGTGGAAAAAAAACGTCACCATAAATAACTCGCTTTGAACGGAATTTGAACGTCCGCGTAAAGTTGTTCAACATAGAAATGAGGTTAAATTTTTCATTCTTTGTCTCTGCATTTTCTGATTATTTAATTTACGGCATTCGGGCAAAGGGGACAATTACAAAAACTAACTTAAAACCATCTCCAGGGTAAAAGGAACCGTCCTGCCAAATTTGGCCCCCGTCCGTCATTCGGTTTTTCCGTGGCTGTGTAACGAACAGAAAGTTGAAAAGTGAAACATACAAAGATACAAACAACTGAGCTTTATATATTAGACTAGCAAAATACCCGCGCATTGCTGCGGTAAATTAGGATTTCAGTAAGCATTGAGAACCCGCGTAACACAAATTCAAAACACAAATTGATTTCAAAATGGATCATGATGGATATAATACATATATTAACTTCACCGTCTTGTCTGTCTGTCTGTTGTAGTCCCGCAGAAAAACAAAAACGAAAAGTAAAAAATGACACACTTCCCGTGATCCTATCGAGCTGATAATTTAATTTTTTTCCGTCTGCTACCATTGCGGGAGGGTACTCAACAACCGCCCAAAGTTTCATGCTTCCACCTACACGGGAAATAGGAGAATTAGTGATGTTTAATTTTTATAAAGCTCATATAAGGAAAAAACTTCATTTGGGCCCCCGGCCGCCAGGAAGTGATAATTTATTATTTTTTTTCCCGTTACCATCGCAGGATTGTACTCAACAACTTCACAAAGTTTCATGCTTCTGCCTACTCGGGAAACAGGAGAATTGATGATTTTAATATTTTATAAAGGCCATATTAGGAAAAAAGCGTTTTTGGGCCCCCGGCCCCCATGAGTCTTAATTTAAAATTGTTTTACGCCAATTTTCGTCGCGAGAGGCTACTCAACAACTTCCCAAAGTTTCATGCTTCTACCTACGCGGTAAATCCGAGAATTAGTGATGAGTCTGTTTTAATATAAGAAGAAACTACATTTGGGCCCCCTGCCCCCATTAAGTGATAATTTAAATATTGTTTTTACCTGTTACCTTTGTGGAAGTGTATTTAACAACTACCCCAAGTTTCATGCTTCTACCTACACGGGAAATAGGAGAATTTGTGATTTTTAGTTTTTATATAGCTCATATTAGGAAAAACTTCATTTGGGCCCCCGGCCCCCAGGAAGTGATAATTTAATTTTTTTCCTCCCGTCGCTATCGCTGGTTTTTACTCAACAACTTCCCAAAGTTTCGTGCTTTTGCCTACTCGAGAAATGAGAAAATTAGTGATTTCATATTTTACATAGTCCATATAAGAAAAAAGCCTTTTTGGGCCCCGGGCCCCAAACAGTGTGAATTTTAAATTCCTATTCGTCAATAATGGTCGAGAGAGTGTACTCAGCATGTTCCCAAAGTTTCATGCTAATACCTACACGGGAAGTTGGAGAATTAGTGAAATTTCAGTTTTTTATATAAGAAAAAAACTACATTTGGGCCCCCGGACCCCATTAAGTGTTATTTTAAATATTTTTTTCGCTTGTTACCATCGCGGAAGTGTGCTAATCAACTACCCAGTGTTTCATGCTTCTACCTACACGGGAAATAGGAGAATTAGTGATTTTTAGTTTTTATATAGCTCATATAAGGAAAAAACTTCATTTGGGCCCCCGGCCCCCAGGAAGTGATAATTTAAATATTTTTTCTCCCGTTACCATCGCGAGGTTGTACTCAACAATTTCCCAATGTTTCATGCTTCTGCCTACTCGGGAAATAGGAGAATGTGTGATTTTTAGTTTTTGTATAGCTCATATAAGGAAAAAACTTCATTTGGGCCCCCGGCCACCAGGAAGTGATAATTTAAATATTTTTTCTCCCGTTAGCATCGCTGGGTTGTACTCAACAATTTCCCAAAGTTTCATGCTTCTGCCTACTCGAGAAATGAGAAAATTAGTGATTTCATATTTTATATAGTCCATATAAGGAAAAAAAAGCGTTTTTGGGCCCCGGGCCCCCAACAGTGTGAATTTTAAAATTCTTATTCGCCAATTATCGTTGAGAGAGTGTACTCAGCAAGTTCCCAAAGTTTCATGCTAATACTTACACGGGAAGTTGGAGAATTAGTGATGAGTCAGTTTTTTTATTTAAGAAAAAACTACATTTGGGCCCCCGGACCCCATTAAGTGTTATTTTAAATATTTTTTTCGCTTGTTACCATCGCGGAAGTGTGCTTATCAACTACCTAGTGTTTCATGCTTCTACCTACACGGGAAATAGGAGAATTAGTGATTTTTAGTTTTTATATAGCTAATATAAGGAAAAAACTTAATTTGGGCCCCCGGCCCCCAGGAAGTGATAATTTAAATATTTTTTCTCCCGTTACTTTCGCGGGGTTGTACTCAACATTTTCCCGAAGTTTCACGCTCCTGCCTACTCGGGAAACAGGAGAATTAGTGATTTTCAAATTTTATAAAGGCCATTTAAGGAAAAAAACGTTTTTGGGCCCCCAGCCCCTATGAGTGTAAAATTGTAAAATTCTTTTACGCCAGTTTTCGTCTCGAGAGGCTACACAACAACTTCCCAAAGTTTCATGCTTCTACCTACACGGGAAGTTGGAGAATTAGTGATGAGTCATTTTTTTATATTAGAAAAAAACTACATTTGGGCCCCCGGCCCCCATTCAGTGATAATTTAAATATATTTTTTGCTTGTTACCTTCGCGGAAGTGAACTTAACAACCACCCCAAGTTTCATGCTTCTACCTACACGGGAAATAGGAGAATTAGTGATTTTTAGTTTTTATAAAGCTCATATAAGGAAAAAACTTAATTTGGGGCCCCGGCCCCCAGGAAGTGATAATTTAAATATTTTTTTCTCCCGTTACCATCGCGGGATTGTACTCAACAACTTCACAAAGTTTCACGCTTCTGCCTACTCGGGAAATGGGAGAATTGGTGATTTTCAAATTTTATATAGGCCATATAAGGAAAAAAAACGTTTTTGGGCCCCCGGCCCCCATGAGTGTTATTTTTAAAATTCTTTTACTCCAATTTTCGTCGCGAGAGGCTACTCGACAACTTCCCCAAGTTTCATGCTTCTACCTACACGGGAAGTTGGAGAATTAGTGATGAGTCATTTTTTATATAAGAAAAAAACTACATTTGGGCCCCCGGCCCCCATTCAGTGATAATTTAAATATATTTTTTGCTTGTTACCTTCGCGGAAGTGAACTTAACAACCACCCCAAGTTTCATGCTTCTACCTACACGGGAAATAGGAGAATTAGTGATTTTTAGTTTTTATAAAGCTCATATAAGGAAAAAACTTAATTTGGGGCCCCGGCCCCCAGGAAGTGATAATTTAAATATTTTTTCTCCCGTTACCATCGCGGGATTGTACTCAACAACTTCACAAAGTTTCACGCTTCTGCCTACTCGGGAAATGGGAGAATTGGTGATTTTCAAATTTTATATAGGCCATATAAGGAAAAAAAACGTTTTTGGGCCCCCGGCCCCCATGAGTGTTATTTTTAAAATTCTTTTACTCCAATTTTCGTCGCGAGAGGCTACTCGACAACTTCCCCAAGTTTCATGCTTCTACCTACACGGGAAGTTGGAGGATTAGTGATGAATCAGTGAGTCAGTGAGGGCTTTGCCTTTTATTAGTATAGATATATATATAAATATATATATATATATATATATATATAATTTGTTTGTGTGTGATGAGTGTGATTATATTAATGTAGTTGATAATGCAGGTGCGCAAAATGATTATAAATTAAACAAGGATAATTTACTTGGGCTTTTTGATAAACAAAAAGTTGGCGCCGTAGTTGCCCTACAACCCCTATTATAAAATACTTTGACTTTGTGTACATTTCAGGAAGTTTAAATTTCGCTTTTATCAAACAAGGAAAAGTTAGTTGGGCTTTTGAAGAAAGTGAGCGCAGTAGGTAACCTAAAAAAATGCGTAATGTAGACGTCACGGCGCCCCAGCGCAACCTATTATCTATATATTCATTAAATATATTACTTTGATAGTTTCCGTTATTTAAACAAAAATCTTATATACTACATCTTCATTAGTTTTTTTATGTTTAATACATAATCTGTATTCTATACCTACAGACAATGAAACATTAAAGTAAGACACATTACTACTAATACTATTTCCAATAGAAATGTAAATTATATTTTTATATTTGCTTTTAATAATAGATTCTTTTATTAATCATCTCCGCAAAGTTTTCTAAAATACAACGTCAAATTGAATAATAAAATTTACCGGTGCTTTTTAGTGCGGCGCTGACGGGAAATACAATTTTATTGCACGTCTGATACAATTTAAAGATTACAGACTCAAAATATCAACTCAGTGTTCACATCTATATGCAGGCTAACTTTAATATTTATTTATTATTGTTAGATTATTTGTATTTGATCAAATGCTGCTTGTTTCATGTTTTCCAATACTTTAATTTCTAATAATTCTTAAAATATAAACATACACACACACACTCAAACTACATAAGCTACACACACTAAAGCAGACTGTATAACTACACAATACTTTGTATTTCTAAAATACTTTACTAACTACAAACATAGTGATTCGTCTAAAGACCAGGGTTATTCACTTAATCTACATCACATAAGGAACTTGATAACATTCAAAGAGAAAAGTATTGTAGAGAACCGCGTACGGGCGATTGGGACAGGTTACCCAGGGGACAGGTCTACGGCTATCTCACAGGGATTGTATTTCAACTTTGGGGGCAAGACAGTGGAATAACCCAAAGTGTCACTGAGATGTACAGGATGGCGGAAATTCACAAGGGGTGGGGGAGTTGTCCTATGAGTGACCCATGGTCTAAGTCGGGGTAGAAACAATATTGTATTTCAGCGACCTAAATAACTTAGTGGGAAAGTTTGTAGATTAGCATAAACTAAGTAACTTTTAACCAATCAGAAACTCGTTGGGAGACGCGTATGGGGCCAGCCAAGAATGTTAGGGTTAAATGCAGGGTAGACAAGTGGTAGGGGTTCACTAAAGACGGTTACGCCCCCCCCCCTAGATGATTGACTGATGACTTCGGACAATGGAATTTTAGGGGCGGAGTCTCAGGGGTATTAGAGGGGACGCACTCAGGAGGAGAGGGAAGAGACTGGGGAGGAGAGAGGAGTTGGTAGACTGTAGATGATAGACATGGAGAGTAGAATTGACTTAGGACAGTTTGTCTTTACCTATGTGAAGTTAGATTAGAGTATATGTTGGAGTCAATGAATGAAGCAATAAAGTAATCATAAGTGTTCATGCAGTCTTGGAGTTTGCTGTTTGATTATGAGAAGACAAGTGTGACTAGTAACTAAGAATGGAGTGAAAGTAGAGTGTTAGGCACACACGAGGATACAGGTTCTCCACAATGGTGGCAGCGGTGGGATTGAATCTTGCAGCGCCTCTGAAGAGATGGTAACCGAGAAGAAGTAGCCTTGAACAACATGTAGTGAATTCGCCAAGTTCACCTACCAGTATGCTGAGTCCTGAAAACAGATTTACAACGATGGAGGCAAAAGATCGATTCAACGTACAGCGGGAACTCTAACTGGGCAACTTCTATTGCCAATTTTAGAAGTGTACCTGTCAGCGCATGAAACGTTCACATGCGAACAGTCGTCAAAGATTCGGTCAGTTCTAACGGGATCTATTTAACAATGAGTGAGTACTGATTTTATTGGCTTGCGGCCAGTGACTGATAAAGGGATACATTCTCAAGTCATGGACGCTTACAATTATGACGCACTTCCAGATTTTTCTGCCTAAACTACAGCTGCTACGTTGGTAAGAAATGTTTTCTCTATTTTCGGGCTCCGCTTTGAGTTGCATCCTGATCAAGGATCAAATTATTTAAACCAGTCATGAATCTGTTATACTTCAACCAAGTCATGAATCTCATCTTTTCACCCTGCCGTGAATGGTCAGGCGGAACGTTTAAATTCTGTACGGATTAAAATGAGGTCAGCTTTCGATGTAGAAATCAAAAGGACTGGGATGTCCATCTTCTGATGTTACCTGTGTGTACAGAACACACAGCCATGTCAGCACGGGATACATCTCTCATGACGTAATGTTTGTGCGGGAACTATTGCAGCATATTCACCTTTCTGTGGTAATCTGCGTTGCCTGAGAAATGTCTCAGTCGGCCTGTGGTGGAATACGTTTTTGAACTTGGAGACATCATCACAGTGTCAGATGAAAAATTGTGACACACGCGTGGTGCACAGACTCAATTGACGTGCGAGACATTGTTTCTAATTGGATTTTACGGAACTAATTGTCTCGGAGATAAATTAATGGGGACAACTACCTAGCTTCCAAGAGTTCGCCTGTCTTAGTTTTGTTTTATTTCAGTTCTGATTACAGCAGGGTTTATTGATTTGTTCTATCAATTATGTTCATGATGTACCAAGATTTTTTTTGTTCGTAATGTAATTCATCTGTCGAAATGCGTAACATGCTTGAATTTAAACATTTTGTGGTTCATTTTCTTGGGTGTCAAAATTTTGATTTATTATTATGAATTAACGTTGTACAGATTGAGACACATTTTGTTGGTTGATATTTTTTTTTGTCTGTCAAATTTGGAAGGTATAATTAGCAGATTGAATCTTTGAAATAGATGCACTTCTGCTGATGAAGTAATGAGGTACAACTTTATGAAGTTGTGTTTTTATTAGCATTGCTCTGGGGGAATGTTTTATGAATTGTGTTTATGATGTACAAAAGTTAAGTAGAAAGATTATTTTTCATTACCATGTGCATTTTTTTCCTTATTGTTTTTCTTTAACATTGACAGTATTTTTTTTGTCTCATTACATAATTTCTATGATTTTCTATGGGTCAAGGTAACTATGGTTATGCGCTTTAAGCCAACTAAGGCGAGTTACATGATTTTGATAATTATGAAATGATTTATTATTGTGTTGTGCTTTCTTATCTCTTACAGATTGATGAGATGATTTTTTGGTAGTGTGTAATGCTGGTACTGCCTATTACTGGAATTTTGAGACTGATGAATTGATTGAATATGTTTTGCCGTCTTATGCTATTATTTGATGATGATGAATTGACCAATTGTGTTTTGTTTGTGTATTGCTAGTCCATGAACAATGATGATGAATTGACTATTTGTGCTTGTTTGTTTTATGTTTTAACCCACGATGATGAAATGACTATTTGCGTGGTTGTCTAATTTTATTACTTTATAATGAAATGACTATGTTTGTTCTTTGTCAGATGCTATTATCTGATTTTTCCAATGTCGGTTTAATTTCATCATGAATATGGTTGTAGGAAAATGATGAATTTGAACTTGGTCGAGACGCTTATGTAACTTTGTCAATTATGTGTTTCATGCATTATTTGTAAAATGCGGATGTATTTTGAGAAGTGTACGAAATGTTATCAATTATGTGTTTTTAGTTTTTACATGTCAATTTTGTAAAGTTTTCCATACCTATGTTTTAAAATGTTGATTTCAATGATCTTTGATTGAATTTACATGTTAACAACGAGACTTGACTGATAAGACGAATAGAGGTTTGAAGGTTTGACACAGCTCAGATTTCAGGGAGTAATTTTAGGATTGGTGAAGAGGTAATGTGGTGGTGGCGGTAACACAAGAGCGTCTCGGTGTATTTGTTTTGAATTGTTTTGACAGAGGGTCTTAGTCACTCGAAGCCAACTTAAGACAAACATATGCCGAGATGTTACGTCATGTCGAGGACGACATGTTCTTGTAAGCAGGAGATAGTGTAGAGAACCGCGTACGGGCGATTGGGACAGGTTACCCAGGGGACAGGTCTACGGCTATCTCTCAGGGATTGTATTTCAACTTTGGGGGCAAGACAGTGGAATAACCCAAAGTGTCACTGAGATGTACAGGATGGCGGAAATTCACAAGGGGTGGGGGAGTTGTCCTATGAGTGACCCATGGTCTAAGTCGGGGTAGAAACAATATTGTATTTCAGCGACCTAAATAACTTAGTGGGAAAGTTACTTAGTTTATGCTAATCTACAAACTTTTGATTCGACAATAGTAATTTTTTACCCTACGACGTTTCGAACAGGGGCGATTCGACGTCGGACTGTTCGACCAATTGATGGTTCGACCAATGGATGGTTCGACCACTGGATGGTTCGACCAATGGATGGTTCAACCAATGGATGGTTCGACCAATGGATGGTTCGACCAAAGGATGGTTCGACCAATGGATGGTTCGACCAATGGATGGTTCGACCAATGGATGGTTCGACCAATGGAAGGTTCGACCAATGGATGGTTCGACCAATGGATGGTTCGACCAATGGATGGTTCGACCAATGGATGGTTCGACCAATGGAAGGTTCGACCAATGGAAGGTTCGACCAATGGATGGTTCGACCAATGACGAAATGTAAAAAATGTAGTATAAATACTGAAAACAAAATAGAAAGCCATATATAATCTATTAATAGCATCTTGCGATACGGAAGATGTGGAAACTTGGTTTATCGTTTGAGATATCAGGAGAGATCTAGCGAGACCAGGGAATGGACGTTGGTTCGCACATGTTACAAGGACAAGACTAGGTGACTACAACAGTTCAACACGTCTGGCGAGAGTTATGGAAAGGTAAATAATGAGAGTGGGGGTAGATATTGTATGTACCTTTATAAAGGATTAGATTACTACATGGCATTTTTATTTACATCGGACCGGCGAAAAAAAAGGGGGGGGGGAATTGTGACACAATTATCTGCTCAACATTAGTTACTCAGAAAGTACGTATGTGATAACAAAAATATGAAATCTACAGTAAAATACTGCATTTATCACAATCATGATATCGCATTGAATGCTGACTGATTGTCAGTGTATATAATTTCTTTTCAATCTTCCAATCATGCATTAAACGTTAAAAGTAACTCTTTCATGCTCTTATACTTCAAACAATTTTTTAATTATAATTAATAAATGATAACAAAATAGAAATAATGAAGTTTACGATATGGTAACGAAAAGGTCGAAACGTCCGGGCTTGAAAAGTCGTTGGATTGAAAAGTCCTGTGGTCGAATCGGCAGGGTTGTCAGTCTATATAGTATTTTTTTATCGTCCTATCATGGATTTAACGTTAAACATAACTCTTTCATATTTTCTTTTCCCATTTTTAATAGATAAAATATTAGACTATATTATAGGTATACAAAAAAATAAAATTTTAAAATAATAAATAAATAAGATAACAACAATATAACCACACAAAAAATACGATGTAGAAATGAAAGGATCGAACTGCTAGGGGTCGAAACGACCTGGGGGTCGAATACTCTTGTAATAGAACAGTCCTGGGTCAAATAGTCCGTGTTGGAGCAGTCCGTGGTCGAATCGAATCGAAACACAAACCACAAGGCAAGATTCAAGAAATCAAATCATAAAACGCAATGACTAAAGAAAACTTTCATATAACAAATAACAAGTATTACATTACATACTTTTTCCCAACGAAGATCGTTACAGTCATAAATATTTCTTTAATTGGACAAATAGACACAGAACAATGATACGTTGTTTTCATTGAATCAATTTATTCAAAAATGTTATATCCAAGTAGATGACTTGTTTCATTAAACTGCGTTTCCATTCTAAGAAGAAAATCGAACATTTCACAGAAGTAATAAAAAAATAATTAAATAATTATAATTTCTTTTCAAAGTCCTCTCTTGTAAACTGTTATTTTTCCTCCACTATGCTGCTACCTGTAATAGTCAGAAAAGGGTTAGAATGAAATATTTAGATGCTGAAATTTTGTTGATGTTATATGGTAAACTTGCAGTCAGATATGAACATAGGCGCTGAATTATAATTAACAGTTACGTATCTAGCTGCAATAAAATTACACACAATAATTGTTTTCTTTGTTTTATACCGCTCCAAAAAGGCTTGGTGGACATGCTTGTTGGGTCACGGATGTCACAATTTGTTTCAGAGCATCAACGCTGTCAGCTTTGAAGACATTACTAGCATCACTTGCAATAGCCAAAAGCTCAGACTCTACAGCGTCCCCAATACCCACAGCGTTGATGGTAATCCCTTCATCTTTAATACGTGCAGCAGCTTGTTGGGCTGAGAACAAAATATTAAAAGAAAAAATATGTTATCTTCATAAATATCGAATGATAACTTGGGGTAGAGAAATAGGTCGAGAAGAAAAGCTTTACGTTTAAATTACACACAATTTCTTGATGGATTAAACGCTTCAAAAAGTGTCCATGTTAAATTCTTAACTATATGAAGTTTATGTTAATTCCACAGCTCAACATAAATTATCGATTTTTCTGGAAACACACATTTCAGAAAGTTGCGAGCTGAAACATAAAAGTACATTTGTATCACGGATAAGGTTTTTTGTGACTGATTTTGTCTGCACTCTAGAGAGAAAGCTAACAGAACATATTAACTGTTCTCATCAAATGTCAAGTAGTAGTTTACAGAGGATTTAAGAAAAGAAATTTGTTGTCTTAACCATTATTTTTCTTTTAAAAAGGTTTTAATGTTAGTCTAATTTTCATGTTCTTAAATCTCTATGTATGAGCTTGTTATGGTATTTTTTTCCCCACATATTTGAGCGTGAAAGATTTTAAGTTACGCAGTGCACAATTTTTTATTATTAATTTAGACAATGAAAGCATAAGAAATACTTTGATTCTTAATTTAAAAACATAAATTTAATATTCCTAAATTTATATGACCTTAATAATCTAAATTAAACTCATGTAGGTAAAATAACTCCCCCCCCCCTCAAATAACGGTAATGCATTGTAATGTAAAGAGTGAGGAATTCTGATTATTAAAAACTCAGGAACAAACTAAATATATCAAAAGAACTATTTGCAATTGCGAAATTAAAAAAAAATACTAATTCCTTCCACATATTTACCCGAAGAGTTATTATTAACATTTTAAATAACTTACTCTTGGTCGGGTTGTCAGATTTGCCATCAGTGATTACAATAACAGTTCTGGAAGAATTTATACGGGAACCAGCGTCAGGAGTAAACATTCCATCGTTGAGGATCAAGTCCAGAGCTTTGTCGGTCCTTGTTTTGTGGCCCTTATATTGAATAGCACTCAGATTCTACAATAAATTATTTTTTTTACATTTAATGCTTGGAATTAGCTGCAGGACATATAAAAGATAAGAAAAACTTAAATATGCATACAGTTTATTTTTAAACCGATCGATTTTCTTATGTTGCATATTAGATAAACTAGCTAGTATAACTGGCTTCAACTTGGCGTGTTTTATTGATCTCATTTCTTACCCCACCCAGTCGATCACGTTGCGTCATGGGATCTCTTTCTAAAGAAAAAAATCTGTTCTTTTAACCCTTATTCCTTTTTGTTTTAAGATGTTTCGTGGAGGGGACCCACGCTATTCGTGAGGTTTTCTAAAAATATAATTCAGAAAAAAAATTAATAAGACTTTCTGGCAATAAAAAAAGGTAATTAAATAAAGTCATCTTTTCAGAGAAGGGGATTGCGTTGCTAGCACAAGGCCCAACCACTTTTATTTTTACCGATGTCGGGAGTCCATTCGGGGCTGGGTGGGGCTAGGGGAAATTTCCATCACTGAGGCTCGAGCACGTGACTCTTTGAGGTCTCGGTACGAATGCCGAGTGCGCTACCGCTCAACCACCTCGCCCACCAATAAATAAGGCTGATCCAACGCAAAACAAAGTCAAATTTCTAGAAATTTTTGGAATCAAATCTGAATCAAGTGAATAATAAAATTATATTACATCCATAATGTTACAATATTTGGGGTAAAACTTTAAAACTTTCAATAATATTAACGGAAATCTTGAAAATATAAACTGTTGGATTTGCTAGAATAATTATATAAGCTCAAAATAAAGTGAATTAAATGACTATTACTACTTTTTAATGTATATTCTGATTAGTAATAGGTCAAATTTTGGAAATATGTTCAATAAAAATCTGTTGTAAAAAAAGAGTTCTAGAATATAAAAAAACATTAAAATAATTTTTTCAGACTGTCCCAGAATAAAGTAAATAATTCGATTACTTTGAAATCGATTGACAGTTAAACACAGGTTTCATTACACAAGCAATGATTACGAACTTTGATTTGCGTAACATTTATGTCTAACGAAATTTTAGTGTTTACATTTATTGTAAGGTGTCCATATGGGTCTAAAACTGGTAAAATGAAAGAGACAATAACGTCTTGAACATTTCTTATAAAAAATTAGAAGTTTAATATAATGTTATTTTAATAATGACCATCACGTTTTTAATGACAAATTTTGGTCTTTACCCAGCCATTTGCCCCTTGGCCTATGTTCAAAAGGTTATTTTTACATAACTCATATTAGCAAAAACAATATTTTTGGCCCCTGGCGCCAAATAAATGGGTAATAAGAATTACATTTTATATAACAGTTTATATATGAAATGAAGTTTTTGTAAAACAATTTTGGTCTAGATACATCTAACCACCAGGTTGCTAAATTTTAAAAAAATATTTCGTTTCCTTAAATGTATTTAATTATTTAATTCATGAGTCAGCTGCCTAAACGTAAATTTTAAAACACTTTTAGATTTCCATAAAGATGATAATGTATATATATATATATATATATATATATATATATATATATATAATCTATATATATAAAAATCAATGTATGTATGTATGTATGTATGTATGTATGTATGTATGTATGTATGTATGTATGTATGTATGTATGTATGTATGTATGTATGTATGTATGTATGTATGTATGTATGTATGTATGTATGTATGTATGCATGTCTGTTATAGTTGACTAAACCATTCATCCGATCGCTATGAAACTTTTGGAGACTTTTGAGTACGCACCTGGGTGGGAAATAGGCTACTTTTTTCAAAATTTAACACTCATGGGGCGCCGGGGGCCCATAATGAGAATTGTTTCTTATATGAGTTTATAAAAATTAGTTTAAGGCTTAGCTGCTTGGAAAATGAATGGATCTTGATCAAACTAGGTACATAACAACTTGATATCCTATATTAAAGTACCATATGGCATTGAACTCCTAATGTTCATTCCTTTGGGGCCGGGGCCCCCCTTTTTTTTTGTAAGCGATATATACTTTATTCCCGTTATGATTTACACGATCTTGAAAAGCATTGACTAATATCTCTATGATGATCCAGATTGAAATGAACAGGCATTTTAAAGTTAATTTCTTGCACCGATTGGGCCCGGGGGCCCTTAATGTTGTTTTTGCTAATCTATATATATATATATATATATATATATATATATATATATATATATATATATATATATATATATATATATATATATATATATATATATATATATAAATGAATGTATGTCTGTGTGCATGTCCTTTATAGCTGACTATACCATTCATCCGATCATCTTGAAACTTTTGGAGATTGTTGAGTACATACCTGGAATGGTAACTGGCAATTTTATTTTCTAAATTTATCACTCATGGGGCGCCGGGGGCCCATAATGTCATTTTTTGCTTATATGAGCTACATAAAATTTAGTTTCAGCGCTAGCTACTGTGTAAATTGATGGATCTTAACCAAACTTTGTATATAAAAATTTGATAGCCAATATTAAAACACTAAAGGGAACTGAACTCCTAATAGCCATTCCTTCGGGGCTTTTCTTTTCTTCGTATATGTTTAAGATAATTTTCCCCATTTAATTTTTCACGATCTTAAGGAATTTATCTATGAGGTATCTGGATTAAAATGAACAGCATTTTTTAAATTGACATCTTTCACCGAATGGGCCCAGGGGCCCCTAAATTTCGTTTTTTTCCTTAAATTAGCTGTATAAAAATTAGTATTAGCGTAAAATTCTGAGAAAGTTAATGGGTCTTGACCCATCTTAGTATATAAAAAGTCAAGGGTCTATATTTTATTACTATAGGGCACTGAACTCGTAATTTTCTTTCCCTCGGGGCAGGGGGCCCAAAATGTATGTTCAATATTTGTTATTGCCCAGTCAAATTTTACCAATATTGAGAATGATAAATAAATTTATGCATTTTGAAATTTATTCAAATGAATATGTGTTTCGCACTTTATTTTTTGCAATAACTGGGCCCTGGGGCCCTTACTGTCGTTTTTTGCTTATACGAAACTATATAAAAATTAGTTTAAGCGTTAGCTACTGAATAAATGTTTGGATCTTAACCAAATTGTGTATAAAAAAACTTGGTAGCCCATATTAAAATACTCAAGGTTTTTGAACTTCTAATGTCATTTTCTTCGGTG
This sequence comes from Ampullaceana balthica, assembly GCA_944989445.1. Lineage (NCBI taxonomy): Eukaryota > Metazoa > Mollusca > Gastropoda > Lymnaeidae > Ampullaceana > Ampullaceana balthica. The sequence goes on along the minus strand of CALYLW010001263.1, from coordinate 59,143 downwards.
ACGGAGGGCCCCAAATGTATTTTTCATATATGTTTAAGATATTTTTTCCATTCACTTTTTAACGATCTTGATAAATATATCCATGATAAAACTGAATTGAAGTTTAAAGGTTTTTGAAACTGACATCTCTCAGCGAATAGGCCCGGGGCCCCTTTATGTACTTTTATTCACTATATTACCTATATTAAATTTAGTTTAAGCGTTAGATAATGAGAAAATAAATAGATTTTGACTAAAGTTAAAATATAAAAAGTTATGAACCTATAATATATTACTATAGGGCACTAAACTCCTAATGTCCATTCCCTCGGAGCTGGGGGCCCCAAATGTCTTTTTTACTGCACAGTAACAATTTAAATCCCCATTCAATTTTACACGATATTGAGAAATTTAGCTTGAGTACAATGGCACCAAAAAAAATTAAATTATCACTCATTTTTTGGCTGGGCCCCTTAATATCGTTTTTCCTTTTGTAAGCTTTTTAATTATTAATTTATTTATCAGTTTGCTATTAAACTTGGACTTTTTTTTGCTCACTTCCCCGAAGGTTTATGGCATAATTCTTTTAAAACATACCAATCATTGGTTTCTTTCAATTTATTCATTTTTAATGAGATCGTTGCAACGCACGACGGGTCTGCTAGTTATATATATAACTACACACACACACACACACACATATATATATATATTATATATATATATATATATATGTGTGTGTGTGTGTGTGCCAAGGTTGGTCAGTTCCTTCAATCGATGTATAAATGTATGCAACACACAGCCACAAACAATTACTGTATTTTATATATGTGCATAATATTATGATAAATATTATAAAAAATAAATTACTAACAAAGGTAAAGCTAGATTGGTTTTCTTTAAAACAGACTTAAAGATTATCAAACAAAATTGTGCTTAAAAATATCATTTATCTATAGCAATATTTTTTTTTAATCAATACCTTGCCAAGGTCTAAAATAGATAGATGGTCTTTAAGGTCAAAATATTTAACTGGATCAAAACTGAAAACAACAGCACCGACAAGGAAATCTTGCAGCTCCATTTTCAAGTTTGAAGCCAATTCTATAGTGAATGTGATTTGTTTCTGGAAGTTTTTTGGTCCGATACTGCTGGAGGAATCCAAGACGTAAATGAGATCAACGACTGGTGTACAAGCTGAAATCAAAGTTAACCATTAAAAAATGTGAAACTAACTTTAATCAATTTTATCTTACAAATTTATATAAGTTCTACAATGAAGATAAACGTATAAATTTTATTATTGCATTACAAAGTATTCTTGAAAATATTGTATATTTTTAAGAGTTTAAAAAAAAAGAATTTGATACAATTGAATTTTATAAAGAAGTGTGAGAGTGCTTAGCGTGATAATTTTTTTAATTCGTTATCGATTTATAATTTTTATAATATATTTTTATAAATTGATAATTGTTTTAAAGCAAACATACTTTGTTGATTAATTATTGGAGTTTCGGGCAAAGGATCACTTGGTTCTTTCGCTGTGGATAAATTTTTTTTTAAAAACAACAACACTATTTGATTATTTTGTAAGCATAATAAGGTTAATAAATACCATGAAAAACGAACATGCTTTAGAATAAATATGGTTAACATGAAATAATCTAATGTTTCCCACAAAATACTATGTATGTTCATACTTTTATTTCAACATAAATGATTTCAACTGAACATATTTCTTTTCTGAGAATGAGCAGAACACGGCAATCACTTGCCACGCCGGCAAGAAATAATGTGGACTCGTCTTATTATTGAAATGAAATTAATCTAACTTGGATTTGAAATACCGACCACATTGAGCCAGCTGGTTTGTGAGACGGGCCAATGTTGTTTATCTAACTATTGCCCAGTCCCAGCCCAAATCGATAGTGCGAAGAGTTATCTGATCCGTGTTGAACAGTATCAATTTGCCATGTCATAGAGCTCTAGGTCATCATCAAAGATCTGTTGAACAGTATCAGTTTGCCATGTCATAGAGCTCTAGGTCATCATCAAAGATCTGTTGAACAGTATCAGTTTGCCATGTCATAGAGCTCTAGGTCATCATCAAAGATATGTTGAACAGTATCAATTGGCCATTTCATGGAGCTGTAGGTCATCATCAAAGATTTGAAAGATTGTACAGAAGCCATGTCTCATTTTGCAGGTCAATACCACACCCTATCGTTCGATGACTCAGATGCATGGTTAGTGGACAGCCAATTTCTGAGAGTAACGTTTACAACCTGGATTTTTGAAGACTCGGTCATTAACATGTATAACTTTATGTCACACGGAAGCAGGGATGGATGGCCACTGGTGAAAATAACACGGAATACCAAGTCCTATATCTTCTGTGTTGAATGAACATCTGTAATATATCACACCTAGGGGCGACTGAGTTCCACACTGAGTTAATGACATCCTTTATGAGTTGGCAAATTCATATCACATTTTGGGGTTCTGTAATTTGGAACTGTTTGGTTTTCTTACATAATTATACTAAACTCATTATATTTGAAGATGTATGTTAAGAAATTCGATTGAAAGTTAATTACTTGTGTGATGAAAAGTGTGGGTCCCTTTATGTGAAGAAAATTTGCTGCCCCGTGTATAAATATAAACCCTCATTAATTCGATTTAACAAATTATCCATGTTCTTTCCTATACTGTTGGAGTAAAAAATCAATATCCATGAGAAGCTGAAACAATATATTAAAACAAAATAATAAAAAATAAAGACAATAAAACTTACAATGTTCCATGCACATAAATGAATATTGCATGTCACAGTGAACGTCAAAGAAACTTTGTTCAGGGTCGTGATATAAAACGCAGTTCGAGGATTGATCCAAATCAAATTGCCTGAAGTCATTTAAATTTGCTGCTGACCCGTCAGTCCACCGAAACTGTCCTTCATTTTCAATGTCATTTGCTCCAATCCAATCTAAAATGAAAAAGCGAATTGTATGGGTATGGTTTATTACTATAATTCATACTCCAAGGCTAACACTGATAATAATGTTTATATAAATAAGTAAAATGTAAAAAAATCTTTTTTAAAAAAGAACACGCTTTTATTTACAGACTGAAACGCGCTCATTTCCCCTTCCCTTGGTGTAAACACGGGAATTTACGAGGGCTAGAGTGAAACCAGTGAGCCGTGGAGGTCAACTCTAGCAGACGACTATACATTCGAAATAGTGATAAATAGAGATAAACTAAAAATTGATTAATTTCATTACGGTGCATTCGATAGATCTGAAATTTTGACACAATGCATTGTCATCAAAGATCTATCTGTGGTAAAATATTGAGATCTCTAGGTCCATCAGAAATGGTTTAATTTTACATTTCAAGATTTGAAGGAAGGATGGATACAACATAGAAACATTGTGACTTAAATAAAAGCGTTTAAAAATCAATGGAATTCCAATGTGGGCTACACGTATATTTTAAACATTTTTATTATGTATGAGCAGGCAGGAAGAAAGGGTTGAAAACAACCAGGAGTGAAGCTTACAAAAGATTTAGCTAGAATTTTTCGTATTTCCAACATACATTTACACACACACACATACACACACACAAACATAGTCACAATACATTATTATTTAAACTTGCATAACGAAAGTTTGTACATATCACTGCCAAATAAGATACTTATTTTGATCAGATAAACACAATTGTTTTTTTAATTTTGCATACGTTTTTAAGATGATATATTAATGATCTTCTTTTTTCTGGCAACATAGATAAATCTGATAAAATTTTCACTCATAATTCCTTGTGGTGTTTGGAGAGAGCAGCATGCTAATTTTCTTAAGAATTCATTGCAATAAAAGTTCATTGTTACTTTATTTGATAAAAATCCATGAAAACTTACACAAAAAGTGCTTGTAAACTACGTATTTGCTCAGGATGTTATTTTGTTATATATAATACTAGGTTGTGCTGCGCCCACTTTTTTTATGGTGCCTACGGCGCCCACCTTTTCCAAAAACCCAACTAACTTGTCCCTGTATGATACATACGTAATATTAAACTTCCTGAAATGTAAACAAAGTATTTTATATTAGGGGTTGTAGCAGAGGCGTAACTAGGTTTTTGGCGCCCTTGGCTAATTTAGTTTTGGCGCCCTTGATATATTGACAAGTTTCAGCTTTGCGATTTGTTCATTTGTTAGAAAAAATAATTGAATTTCTCTTATTTTATTAATGAAAATAATACGTAGTCTGACAGTGACAGTCATACAACATGAATATAAAAAATGCATATGACAGGAACAATACTAATTTTTAGTTTATTTTTTACTAAATAATATCAAATGAATTGGTGGATACATATGGGATATTGTTGTGTTAAAAAAGAATACAGTAAAGCTTGAAGTAAGGTGTGTTAAAAATAAAAAACAATAGTGTCAATGTGTCATACTCATTATCTCATACATAACGATAGAAACTCACAAGTAAAAGTAAATTTAAGTAACACTCCACCGACTACCCCTCAGAACTTGCGTTAGCTGGCGTATTGACGTGTTGCTAATACTGTCGGATCCTTCTAATTCTAAGTCAAACTCAAGGCGGAAAAAAATTCGACTTACTTAGTTTTCGAGTTAGGGAAACTGGTGTAATAGGCGCAGATTAATCAAGGAAAATGTTGATATTGAGAAGGTGAAACAGCCATAGCGGCTAGAAGGCTTGACAGGTAAGAGGGGCGGTGATGTTTCATATGAAAGGAGCCAACTTGCTTTGACATACTGACACAAGCCCGTGAGAGGAGTCACCTTCTCTCCCCTCCCCCACGTTACTCCCTCGACAGTGGGATTGGGAAAGTAAGATTTTTCTTTTTAAAAGATAGACTGTAAAATCATATTACATTTGTATGATAAGAAGCCCCTCAAAGGCCACAAACATAATAAAAAAATATTATGATGGTTTAAATGAAATATTTTTAAACTAGTGTATTACCCGTCATAAATGACGAGGGTTTTCAAAATGGATATATTTCTGTTTTTGTAATTGTCCCTTTTGCCTGAAAGCCGAATAGTAAATAATCAGAAAATGTAGAGACCAAGAGAGAAAAATTAAATCTCTTCTCCATATCGAACAATTTTATGTGGACGTTTGAAAATAGTGGGGTTTTTTGGTTGTTTTTTTATCCTCGATTTAAAAAAGTGAATAATTAATTCTTTTCAAAATTAAACTATATAATTTGCAATTGTCGCGCAAATAGTGTGTGCCAGTCCTCGTCATCATCATCGATTCATTCCAAAGCCCTGTAGCGACAGGCAAGTGGCGAAGCGGCATGTGAGGGTACACTGGCAGCCGTAGTCACAAACCTGCATGCAGGCGGCTCAGGCCATAGGGTCATTTACCACTGACACTGAGCAGCAGTGGTGTCCGGCAGCCCCCTGAGCAACTGAGCAGCCCTCTTTAGGAATGCACTGCTCACCTCCATGGCATGAGGAAGGGGCTAGAAAAGGTGCCCTAAACATTGCCTGCTCAAATCTTCCCTGGTCAGACTACCGCTGCTGGCGGGGACCCTATTTCTGCGGTCACAAACTAAAGAAGAAGCCGAGGACTATTCCTCTCACCCTGGGCACATGGAATGTGCGCACACTAATGGACATAGATGAAACTAACAGACCCCAGTGAAGGGCTGCCCTGGTGGGCCACGAACTTTCAAGATATGATGTCGACATTGCCGCTCTCAGAGAGACCCGCTCACCAGGAGAGGGCGAACTAAGGGAACTTGCCTGTCGCAAGTGACTTACGCTGTGACTTTGTTTAAAGTGTGGAAGATTCGTGCAAGACGTCGACCTCACTCTCTCGCCTAAACCATCTGGTCCAGCAGCAAGACGTTGTCCAGACAGCTGAGAATGGGGTTGGGTGCAGTGGATGGCCAGGACGTCCTATGTGTCTCGTCAAGCTCTTAGCACTCCACAATGCTTTGCTGTGTATCACCTCTTGCCCGTTGGCCCTTAGAAGAACCAGCGTGCAGGCAGCCGAAAACCAGTCTTCACATGCTGGGTAGACAAATCCCACTTATCCGAGGTTTTTATCCCACCGGTGTACCCTCACCTGGTTTAGCCGGTCAGTCGAGACCGTTTACCGGGGTGTGGCCGCTGTGCATGCTACAGCTACTTGGAGCCACAGGTGAGAGTTGAGTGCCAGGTGGGGACCACAGGTGGTGAACTACCCCAGGAGGAGTACAACTGCTCCCCATCCAGAGGTGCTACCCCTCCCATGGACACCCCATAACCCCTATTAACAAATATTGCTGAGAAGTCAGTCGGACGTTAACTTGCGGCATTGAATACTTCGCACCAATTATGAGTGCACCAATAATACAGCACAATGCGTTAAAAATATATTATGTGACTGTAATGTGATCCACATCACGCATATCTGTGATTTGAAGCCGTTTAAGCTTCATTGAAGATTATGACTTGTCAGTTTATTCGCCCATTTGTCCATACATTATTACCACAACATTATCAAAACATGTAAAAAATAAACTGTAATGTTACAAATGTTAATAACTATTTTTTTTGCATGAAACGTAGTAAGCAAAATTTGTCACAGGATAACATAAAAGTTTGAATTATCAACTGTTAATCATATTTACAATTTAATATACACGTGTTAGTAATTCACATAAACGTTTTTATTGTCGTCAAGTCAGCACCTTTTCAAGATATATTATGACTTGTCAGTTTATGCGCCCATTGATCCATACATTATTACCTTTACATTATCAACAACATGTAAATAAAAAATTGTAACCTTTTTACAAATATGAATAACAACGAACTATTTATATTGCATGAAACCTTTGAAGTAAAGTTAAGCACTGGATAAAAGAAAATATTAACGTATAAACTTTAATATACACGTTTTAGGAATTATAATAAACGTTTTCATTATTGTCAAGTCAGCATCCCTTCCAGTTCTATATTCAAAGCAAATATTTTTGTATGCAAATTTAGTCTAAGACGCATTAAAATATTACATGTAAATAACAATAAAAAAAACTATTGTGGGGAGGAGTACGATTTTTAGATATGTTATTTTTTAAACATACAAATATGTAATCTCAAAGTGTATAAAAGAAAAACAAACGCTAAACTGAAGCATAAGTTGACAAATTTCATTTGCAGTAATAAATAATGGCTTTGTATTTCAAAACGCATCGAAACTTGACAACCGAACGACAACCAATTGTAAATTTCATAAACCGAAAAACGAATGTTATATATTAATATAGAAAATTAAATTTATAATTACGTACGTAATAATGACATGGATACATACACAAAAACGGACATTTAATACAAAAAATAATAATAATATTAATCACTTCAAATAAAACATTGCTCTTTTTACTTCGTTCCCTTCACATATTAATAATAGCTCAAATAATGACGTCACGTCACAATATTTTATGGTGAGCAAAACATTTTTTTAATCTCGAAAGCAACATTTTTATTTTTTTTCTCGGGAGTTGCCTCACACAGTGTAAGGACTGACAGACACTACTTGCGCGACAATTGCAAATTATATAGTTTAATTTCAAAAAGAATTAATTGATCACTTTTTTTAATCGAGGATGAAAATGAAATACATTTGGACCTCACTAATTTGAACTTCCCTAAGTCGAAAACCTCCCTATATCGAATTATTTGTTAGGTCCCACCAAATTCTATTAGACTAATGTATTTTAGATCTCCTTAACTCCAAGATGGCTTTAAACTTTTCTTAGTCGAATTTTCTAAGGTGTTTGGGTTATTATGCCTATTCCATTGTGACATTTCAGAACACGTGTTCCGTAGAGCCAGGTAAATGAATGTAAAATAGTATCTTAGTGAATTCCACAAAGGATTAAGCGACCCATGCAAGTACAAAAAGTGTCCAAGACAAGAAAAAAGGAGTGGTAAATAATTCGCGTCCCTTTGCTGCATGCTGTGACTCTTTGTAAAAAGAAAAATCTTACTCTCCCATCCCTCTGTGGAGTGAGTAAAGTGGGGGAGGGAAGGGAAGGTGTCTCCTCTCACGGGCTTGTGTCGGCATGTCAAAGCAAATTGGCTTCCTTTCATATGAAACATAGACACGCTATCAAGACTACTAGCTGGTATGGCTGTCCCCCCTCAAAATCCACATTGTCCTTGATTAATCGGCGCCTATTACGCCATTTCCCCTAACTCAAAAACTCCGTAAGTGGATTTTTTTCCTGTTCCTTTTGAGTTCGACTTAGAGAGAGAGAGAGAGGTCCGACTGTATTGATTTAAATACAAATTTATAAATTAGAGATTTAGTGGCGCCCTTTTGAGCTGGCGCCCCTTGGCAACTGCCCCGATGCCAACCTGTTTGTAACTATGTAAATATATAACTTTATATTTCTCTTTCTATGTAGGCGTTCTCACAGTAATTAATCTTGTGCACAATAATTCACTGAAGAATTCGTTTATCCAAAACAACTTTAATATACATATATATTGTACACATAAGAATCATTTGAGGTAATATAACGTGGAAATCTTGAGTTATTCACTATCATGCTTCCCTGTAGGAAGTCTACACACAACTGTTCGCCCAACACTTTCAACCAATAGAAATGCTCCTTTCTTCCCGCGTCTCTTGTACACGTGACCTTACGTCACAAAATTATGTTAATCAGATGTGACATTCACCCCCATCCTTCAAAAAAAAATGTTTATGAAATACAACATTTTTGGTCTTCATAAAATCAAATCAATCTATATCTATATTCAAATTTCAAATATTTATCATCAATGAACATTCATTTTCTTACATAAAACTTCTGGATATAGAATCAATAAGAAAAAATCTGTAGGACTGTAACAGTCTAAACATAAGAAATAATGAGAAAAAATCTGTAGAACTGCAACAGTCTAACATAAGAAATAATGAGAAAAAATCTGTAGAACTGCAACTGTCTACCTGTGCTGAAAAAATGAAAATGGACTTTTAAACACATCTGTAATTTTGTGTAATTAAAACATTTAAACACTCAATATTATTAAAATTAACTAATAATCCAATGGAATTCAAACACTGTTCCTTGTCCATTGTTCAACAAATAAAAATATTAATATAATTACAGTCTCTGTTTGTATCCTTTAGGAATTCACAGACTAATGTTAAAACAGTCTCTTATTTTATCATTTAGTAATTCACAGAATGTCTTTTTAATAGTCTCTGGTTTTATCAGTTAGGAGTTCACAGAGTGTCTTTATTTATTGTCATTCTACTTAATATGTCTGCAACCACATTGTCCTTTCCCTTCACAGGTTTAATGTCAAATTTGTAGTCGGCTAATAGCATAGCCCAACGATTCACTTTGGCGTTGCTGATCTTCTTCTTGTTGAATGCCACAAGTGGTTTGTGGTCTTTTAGGAGAGTAAATGTTCTACCTAGAAGGTATTTTTGAAGTTTTTGTAGAGCCCACACTATGGCTAGACATTCTCTCTCTATGGTGCTGTAGTTACACTCTGTTTTGGTCAAGTTTCTGCTAAGATACTGTATAGGATGTAGGATACCATCATGTTCTTGCATGAGGCACGCTCCTAATGCAATGGACGATGCATCGGTAGAAACAATGAAAGGTTTGTCCCATTGAGGTGTAACTAAGATGGGTTTCTTCCTGAATGCCTCCTGAATGTTCTCTAATGCGTTGAGGCAATCTCCTGGAAATTGAAATTTTCTAATATCTTTGGTTTTTGTAACTTCTGTTAGTGGATGAACTATTTCTGCATAATTTGCAATAAAAGGTCTGTAAAAGTTACATAGTCCCAGCAGGGCTTGCACTTTTTTTTAGATTTTGGGACAGACAGATTAAATATCTTGTTTTCATTTTCTTCAGTGGGAGTGACTGCACCGCCTCCTATTCTGTATCCCAAAAAATCTATATACTTCTTTCCAATGTTGATCTTTTCTGGTGAGATTGTCACATTATGTTTCTTGAGTCTATCCAGTACAGCTTCAAGTGTATGGATATGTGATTCCCAATCTTTAGTGTGGATGCATATATCGTCGACATAATGTACCACATTTGGAATTCCTTTTAGCATCACTTTCATAAATCTGCTAAAAGTGGCCGTACTGTTGACCAGTCCAAATGGCATTACTAACCATTCATACACCTCATCCATGGCTATGAATGCAGTGTATTTTATAGAATCAGGATCCATGTTAATCTGCCAAAAACCTCTGTTTAAGTCAAATGTAGTGAATATTCTGGAAGTACCAATTATGTCTATAATGTCTCTTGGGTCTCCAATAGGTTCATGGTCCAATTTTGTAATATTATTCAACTGTCTGTAGTCACAGCACAGTCGAATCTTTCCATTCTTCTTTTTTACTATGACAGTTGGTGAGGTATAGTTAGCTTCAACTGCTTTTCTTATTTTGTTTTCTTTAAGTAGGTAGTCAATTTCTTGCCTTACTGTGTCTCTATGTGCCATTGGAATAGGGTATACTTTGGTCTTGAAGGGTTCATGTTCCAAAACTTGTATCTTGTGAGTCACAGTTTTTGTGTTGCCTGTTTCTTTTGTTATGACACCTTTGTATTTTTGAAAAATTTTGATCACTCTGTGTTTCATATTATCTGGTATGTCAGATGATATTTTTTCACTGTCAAGACTGTTCATTTTCATTGCATTGTCATTTTCATCATTTACCTTGATGATGACATTAACAGTTTGCTTTCCTTCTTTATTGTCATCATATGTTCTTAGTTTGTCAATATGTAATTTTTTCACATGTCCTTTGATATTGACACTATATGTGACATCACTAAGTTTCTCTTCAATTTTGTATGGACCTTCCCATGTGATTTCATTCTTTGTGTTTGGTAAGTGTTAAGTCTCTGTGTTTAGGTGGATTGTACCTTGCTCTCCGCTACACACAACATACACAAGAGATGACACAAGTCTGTGTAACGATGCAATGTTTATTCTACTATAAACAACTGTACAACTGGCTGTCTTGCCTTGACATAAAATACATCTATATATAACGGCTGTATGCTCCAGCATGCCCTCGGTCCGACCCGACCGCTTCTGGGCGACGTTAAACTCAACTCTGTTTTACTGCTACCCTGCAGCTCCCCGGTCTATCCTGACCGGTCTGACCGCACAACACTGTGCGAACTACCCAGATGTCTGCCACCCCTGCCCTCGTCTCGACTACTCTCTTATAAACCCCCCAACTGGTCTCAACTGACTCTGGCGTGTCCTCTGGTCATGTCCCTGAAATATCCCGTGTGACCAGAAGCTCACTCAGACATCACTAGACATTATTCCCGTGATAGGAGTTCATACCCGTAAACAACGCCTTGACCCGACTCCAACACTGGCTCACAACAATCTCACAACAATCATTCGCAACAATCATTCGCAGTGATTCTCATACCCTGACATATCCCCCCTCTTCCGTTAGATTCTACCTACGGTAGAATCTCACAATACAACAAAGTCAGGGCATGGAATCACTGCACATTACAATTACAATAATATAATACATAATGAAATAATATCTTTCAAAATAATTTTATACACAACATGGCATGAAAAAAAAACAAACACTAGTATATACAACACAGAGCATAAATCCACTTGGTCGTACCTTTATACGACTTCACTAACCCGCAACTCGTACGTTATCATTATCTTAATTCTCAAAGAACCAACCTTCGACCTACTACTGGTCATAACACCTCACATATTAGTATCCAACAATTGACCATTTTTACGCTAGATTGTTTTCTATTTACCAACTGACTCTACTGGTTCCTCATATAAATTCCTTAAGATATTTATTCCAGGATTACCTCCAGCATGAGATAATGTTATAGGGATAACTACTTATCCAGACTATAGACATTTCAGCCTGATTGTATTTAACCCATTACAATCAATTATATAACAATCATGTGCATTTAGTAGTCGTAATCAACATAATTCATCATAATACACATAATCATGAACAAAATCATTATCATATCTCATAATTTCATAAATATATATATATATATATATAAATAATTACATCTCCTTATAATGAAATTTTGCCCGAGGTCACCCGGAGCCAAAAATTATAATAAAAAACATCAGCACGAAAATACAACCATCTCATATTTATTTACAACCATCCGTAAGTACTAACTAACCTAAGTACATAATCGTTATGAAACTTTACAATCATGTTCATATAATAATAATACTGGCCCGAGGTGACTCAGACCTCAATTTCTACTTAAATTAGTCCCCCTGTATCCCCTGGTCGCCGTAACCCGACCGAATTTTGATGTAAATATCTAACCAATCAGCTGCCATATCTGCTTATTGCCGAGATAAAAAATCTGCAATAATGTTATCTTCACCTTTAATGTATTCCACGTTGAAATCGTATTCCTGTAACATCAAAGACCACCTGGAAACTCTTGAATTTTCAAATTTAGTCGTGTTCAAATATTTTAACGCTTGGTGGTCACACTGGAGCGTAAATCTTGCCCCCATTAAATAGTAGGATAATTTCTGAATTCCCCATATTATTGCCAAGCATTCCCTCTCTATTGTTGAGTATCTTGTTTCCCTGTCAACCAGTTTACGACTAATATATTTAACCGGGTGGAGCATATTGTCTCTCTTCTGCATCAAACATGCCCCCAATCCCTTCGTTGACGCATCTGTACGAACTATAAAGGGTTCCTTAATGTCGGGCAGAACCAAAATGGGGTTATTTGTTAAATAGTTTTGGATTGTATCCAATGCTTGTTGGCATTCCTTAGTCCAACATATATTATTAGGTTTACCTTTCTTTGTAAGGTCCGTCAATGGGGCTGTTATCGTTGAAAAATTAGGTATAAATTTATTGTAATACGCTATTAGGCCAACTAGTCCCCTTACTTGTCTCTTATTTTTGGGTCGTTCTATTTCCAACACTTTGTTTATATTGTTCATGTCCGGTTTTAAGATGCCTGCTCCAATTCTATGTCCCAGAAATTCGATTGATTCTTTACCTATTTCTAACTTAGATGGTTTAATGGTGAACCCTGCCTTTTTCAAAATCTCTAAAACCTCTCGAGTAACTCGTATATGTGACTCCCAGTCGTCTGTGTATACACAGATATCGTCAAAATAAGTAACTACCTCTTTTACTCCTTTGAATAATTTCTTAACAATTTTATTGAACGTTGCCGGTGCGGTTGCCAATCCGAATGGCATAAAGTTATATTGATATGCCCCGTCTGGGCCTTGAAAAGCTGTGTATTCTTTGCTTTTCTCCTCAAGAGGTATTTGCCAATATCCCTTTGTTAAGTCTAGTTTCGTAAAGTATTTGGCTTTATTCATGTGTTCTAGAAGTTTATCCTGGTTAGGTATAACTTCTGCTACTTTTTTTGTAATTGCGTTCAATTTTCTATAATCCACGCAAGTCCGAATCGATCCATCTTTTTTCTTAATTAAAACTAAGGGAGAGCAATATGGTGACTGTGATTCCTCGATTATACCTAGTTCTAACATCATACTAATCTCTTCTTTTAGACTTTGAATCATATGTATAGGTATTGCATAAGGTTTTACGTTAATGGGCTTAGAGTCTAATAATTCTATTTTGTGCGTACCCGCCGATGTTTTCCCTGGGATATCTGAAATGATTTCTTTGTACTCTTGCACCATATCGTCAACTTGTCTTTTCTGTTTCTCCGTTAGTTCCTTATTAATGTCAATGCCTGAATTAACCTTGACGTTGATTAACGGAATTTGCTTAATGTCTTCACTATTTACATCTTCCTCTTCTTCTTCGGCTATCACTGTGGCACTGGCACCATTAATTGTCTTTTCATTTTTCTCTGCTGCCGATAAGTTCGCATCTGTGTTATCCATGTTATTTTCGACAAATTTTGTTAATCTGTTGAGGTGATAAACTATACGCTTATGTCCCTTCGCAATCTCTACATTAAATTTCGATAATTTTCTCGTGACGGTGAATGGACCTTCTGAATACAGAGCGAGTTTATTTCCTTTTTTAGGTTTCAACACGAGCACTTTGTCACCAATTTGTATATCTTTCTCTCTAGCCCTTTGATCATAATATTGTTTATATTTATTTGCCTTTCCTTTCGTGATTGCCTCTGTTTTATATAACCCTGATTTTATTCTGTTTTTGAGGTCTATTATATATTCATATGTTGTTTTACCTTCCTCTGTCGTATTTTCATTTGTTAGTATTTTCCTTAAAATTGACATTGGTCCTCTCACTTTCCGCCCGAAGAGGAGTTCATAAGGAGACATTGCCGTTGTCTCGTTCGGAACTTCCCGATATGCAAACAAAATTGCCGGCAAAAATCTATCCCAATTGTTGGGTTCCTCATCTGCCACTTTTCTTAACATGCTTTTTAAGGTGCCATTTAATCTTTCCACCATCCCGTTAGACTGTGGGTGGTAAATAGAAGAGTGACTGGATTTTATGTTAAACAATTCACACACCTGTTTGTACATATCGGAGGAGAACTGGGGCCCGTTATCTGACAAGATCTCTTCCGGGAATCCCATTCTAGAGAATATTGTTAATAGGGCCTCATAAACGTCTTGTGTTGTTATATTTTTTAGTGCAATAGCTTCAGGCCAACGAGTAGCCATATCTACCAACGTAAGGATATATCTATTCTTATTATCACTTAATTGTAATGGCCCTACGATATCAATAGCAACCTTCTGAAATGGTGTTCCGATCACTTCCATTTGACCTAACTCTATGGGTTTTATGCTCCCCGGTGGACGTGCTTTTTGGCAAATAGGGCAAGACTTAATGAATTCCTTGATATCTATGCTCATACGTGGCCAGAAATACTGAGAAAAAATTCTGTATTTGGTTCTTCTGACTGACATGTGTCCGGCTAATGCTGTTGTATGAGCCGTTTCTAAGACTAATCGTCGGTATGGTTTCGGAATCACCAATTTTTTTTCAACACTGTTATCTATTTTAGAAATAAATATCCTGTATAGTATATTATTGTTTATTTCAAACGTTATTATTCCTTGTTTGGTGTTTTCCACCCTCTGACTTTTAGCTTTTTGCCATAGTTTATTTAATCCACCATCCTTTGCCTGCTCTTCAGCTAAATTGATGTGTTCAAATATTTTTGGAATTGTACTAATCACAGTTTTCATTTGTGGTCCTCCCCCTTTATCTCGTTTATTCTGGGCCCTGGTAACTACGTTACCGTGATGGAATGGTGTGTCCTCGTCGGATCTAACATTTCCTAAAATCACATCTGTTACCGGATCTTCAAAAAGGGCGGACAAAAATCTACCGCAGAGGTAAGGGGTTTTAATGTCTACTATAGCAGTTTCAAACGTTTTTATTGTCCCATCGATAAGTTTAACTGTAAAGGTCTGATCAGTCATGTATTTTTTTGGTATTAAACTCTTTCTGCACCCTACGATTGTACAGCCGGTGTCTCTAAGAAGAGAAGCTTCCTTCCCTAACAACAAGCATTTTTCGACATTTAACCTACCCGTGGACTTTCTAAAAATATCGCTCATACTTCCCCCCCATTGTGTATTGCGAAACTGCCCCCTTTTTCTAGGTTTATACCCCTGCCACTGTATAGTACGGCCCTGTTTGCAATCTTTGCTTAGTCACCTATCCTGGCTGTACCATGGATACTTATTTCCATAGCTATATTTCTGGTCTGAGCTTTTATACTGATTTCCCTTCGCATTTGCAGGCATCCTATTATTGGCCCATTTCTGTCGACAGTTGGCCATTATGTGACCCCTCTGACCACAGTTAAAGCATGTACCCATTACTCGGCCCTCCGTCGAGCGACTTCTAGACTTGCCTCCATATTCACCCCTATATTCCGCCACACCCCCTACCAGTGGCTGTGTATTGACTTTCCGACTTAATTGTCCTTGTCCTGCCGACTTTATATGGTCAATTTGTGTCAGTACGTCCTCACATTTGGGGGCATTATTCATTAGGATGCATTTAATAGCCTCTTCATTCATGTTCAATAATAACTTGTTTCTACATAATAAATCCCTCAACCCCTCAAATGTTCTCTCTGTTTTTGTACTGGCCACCCAATTGTCTAAACTTCTAACCAATTTTGAGTGAAATAATCTAAAATTATTACTCTCCGGTGCTAGACTATTCCACGCTTCCCTGTACTTCTCCCCATTAAATCCTGCATGTTGCAAAAGGAGTCGCTTGACAGTGTCATAATCATGCAGTTTTGTCCTAACGTCTTCCGTCATTAAGAATGATTGTAACTCAACCGTTAGCCTTACTTGTAGCTCTATCAGCCATTGACTTTTTGGCACTTTCGCCTGAGCCACTACATGTTCGAATGTCGCCACATATTCGTCGAGTTCTTGGGACCCGTCGAATTTTTGCAAATTTTTTAATATTTGTCGAAGGTCTTTGTTTTCTCTCGAGTGGCCTGTCATGTCCAGTTCAGTTACGTCTTTCCTTTTAATTTCTGCCAATTTCAATTCGTGCTCCCTTTCTTTCTGTCTCTGTTTCTCGTCATACTCTCTCTGTTCCTTTACCTTTTGTTCGTCTTTCTGTCTCTGTCTGTCGTCATAATCTCTCTGTTCCCTTAACCTTTCCTGTGTTTGAAAATCTTTCCATTGCTCTCTCACATATCCGTCTAGTTCCTCCCCTCTGAGTGCGAGTTTTTCCCCTTGTTTTTTAAACGACTCTAATTTCTCGTCCATGTTTATACCCTTACTACTGCTTCTAGTTTCCATTCTACTTCTACAATAACTTACAACTTACTTAATCTAGCTTCCCTTATTGTCCGTTTATATCTGACAGGTATGCTATATCTATATATATTATCTAACAGATCAATCTTGCTATAGCACACTTCCCCAATTTAACACTATTTTATAAGCAATTAAGTACGTACTTACTGTGGGTTATATTTCAGACATAATATCCATATACAATGAAAGTCCCATTACACAATAAATATCCATTCGTAAGAAGTTCACAAAGTCACACTTTTTGCAGTTTCCTTGTCACTTAGTAATGTTTTTCTCCACCTTCAATATCTTCTCGAACTTGTCCCGATTTGAACTGTGGTGCTGTGGGTCGTCTCGGCTCCTCAGGGTCCCACTGTAGCTGGGGCGGGATGGTTGGTTCTGCAACTTGACCTCCCGGTACAGTTTGTAATTGTTTTCTCTCGTAGTTGGCACCGTCTGGTTCCGACGTCGTTGTTTTGCTGGTTCTGGTTCGAGGTATCTCTTGTAGTTGGTCTTCTGGCTGGTAATGTTCCGTACTGGGACTTGCTAGGCCTCGTCTATCAGAAAATCCGCTGATACGTTGATCGTTGCCCTACGATGGATACAGTAGTCTGTATCAGAGGCGCTGTACTGAAAAGTACAGGCGCACATACCGCTGTGCTGATGTGGTTCCGTCCCATCTCTCGTAGTGTTTGGCGGTGCTAGGCAATCCAGAGACAATTCGGGCCCCCATGTTAAGTCTCTGTGTTTAGGTGGATTGTACCTTGCTCTCCGCTACACACAACATACACAAGAGATGACACAAGTCTGTGTAACGATGCAATGTTTATTCTACTATAAACAACTGTACAACTGGCTGTCTTGCCTTGACATAAAATACATCTATATATAACGGCTGTATGCTCCAGCATGCCCTCGGTCCGACCCGACCGCTTCTGGGCGACGTTAAACTCAACTCTGTTTTACTGCTACCCTGCAGCTCCCCGGTCTATCCTGACCGGTCTGACCGCACAACACTGTGCGAACTACCCAGATGTCTGCCACCCCTGCCCTCGTCTCGACTACTCTCTTATAAACCCCCCCAACTGGTCTCAACTGACCCTGGCATGTCCTCTGGTCATGTCCCTGAAATATCCCGTGTGACCAGAAGCTCACTCAGACATCACTAGACATTATTCCCGTGATAGGAGTTCATACCCGTAAACAACGCCTTGACCCGACTCCAACACTGGCTCACAACAATCTCACAACAATCATTCGCAACAATCATTCGCAGTGATTCTCATACCCTGACAGTAAGCATACTAGGACTTGTTGTTCAGGCTCAAATGTTCTCAAATGTCTGTGTCTATTTTTGATTTCTCTATGTCTTGTACTTTGCTTGATTAGTCTTTGCTTTGCTGCTTCAATACTGTACAGTATTTTATCTCTAGTGTCTGACATCAGCTGATATCTGTCCTGTATGGCATCTTGTTTACTTATAAGCCTTTCTTTGAAATTCTTTAAGGGACTTGTAGGGTTTTGGCCAATCATTAACTCAAAAGGACTAAAGCCAGTGCTTTCATGTTTGCTGCTGTTGTATGCAAACAGTACTAAGGGTAAATATTCATGCCATCTGTCCTCATGGTCCACTGTCACCTTTAATAGCATATTCTTGATGGTTTTGTTTAGTCTTTCAATCACTCCATTTGACTGTGGATGGTACACTGTGCTGTGTACTTGTGTAATGTTTAACATTTTCATAATGGCTTGTGTCATCTGACCCTTGAATTGGCTGCCATTGTCCGACAGAAGTGTTTGAGGGAAACCATATCTGCTAAAAACATTGAGTAATGCGTTGCATATATTTTCTGCATCTATTCGCTTCAGTGGGATAGCTTCACCCCATCTGGTGGCTATGTCCACTATGGTTAGAGCATACATATGTTTCTTCTTTGACATCTTTTTGAATGGTCCTATCAGGTCTATGGCAATTTTCTCGAATAAGAAGTTTGCCTTGTCAGATGATTGTATGGGTGCTGTGTGCCTCCCATCTTTGGGATTATGTCGTAGACACACTGTACATGCCTTGATGTATTCTTTTATCTGGCTTGCCATTTTAGGCCAGTAAAAGTTTTCTGCTATTGTAGTAATTGTTTTCTTGGCGCCCATATGTCCACCTAAAGGACTGTCATGTGTCATTTTGATAATGGTTTCCTGTAACTTTTTGGGAAGAACCACTCTTTTGCACGTACCTTCCTGTGCAATGTTTATTAATATGCCTTTATCTAGCTTGTAATTTTTGTTGTGGCCTGTTTCATTGTCTTTGATAAGTTTCATTTTTATTTCCCTGATTGTGTTATCTTCTTCTTGTAGTTGTTTGAACTCTTGTTTGGACATCAGTTGGCTTCCTATTTCAAGTTTCTCATCAACTTCAATGTCTGTGATCTCTTTTCTTTTTGTGGTGGCTCTTGTTTGTACAGTAGCACATACTTGATGGTTGTTGTCATGCCAGGCCTTGTATACTTCATCAGTATTGTCCACCACACCTTCAATGTTCCCTATAATAAGATCACAAATGGCGTCTTGTAAGACTCTGGCTCTAACTTTACCATGAAACCAGGGTGAGTTGATGGTGAAAATCGCAGTTGGACACTCTCTCTTTGTGCCATCAGCCATTATCAGCGTGTCTTTTTTCCCATCATACTCTTCTTCTTTCACCATCTTATCACGGACTACAATTGTTGTGCATCCAGTGTCACGAAGACACATACACTTTCGATCATTGATGTACACTGGGTAACATTTCAGTGTGCCATGATCCTTGATAGTGGCCACAGTACTACTAGATTGTGATTCTTCTTGTTTCATTTTTCCTTTATTATCTCCCTCTTGGTAGTCATTCCTTCTCCAGGGCTGATCATGATTTCTGTATCTGGAGTCATGATTGTATCTGCCTCTCCATGATCTTCTACCTTTGCTTTCAAAATGACCTTGTCTTGACCTTTCTTCTGTTTTCTTTCTTATAGGGCTGCCATTAGGTGACACCCTATTTGGTTGTCCTTTATTGTGGTAACACTGCTTCGCCATATGTCCTGGCTTGTTACAGTACCAACAAATAGTTTGTCTGTTGCCTTGGTTTGGCAGACTCTGGTTTCTCATACCTTGCCTTTTTTCTTGACTTTTAATTTGTATAGCTGCAAATATGTCTTGTCTCTTATCCATTTCCACATTCGGATGAGAGTCTTTGAATGTTCGTAATGCATTTGTTAGCTCTGCTTGAGTACGAACTTTCTTGTCAGTCAAATATGTGAATAGGGTTGGTGTTGCATTTTCTAAAAACTTGTCAATTAACACGATGTCTATTATGGCCTTTGGGTTGCTCGTATCTATCGCTGTAAGTTCCAGCCATTTTGTTAGTTTGACTTGTGCTTCATGTACTATGATCTGTGGATCTTTGTCCATCTTGATTCTCATTTCGTGAAATTCTCTTCTATAATCATTTTCTGACTTTCCAAAATGACACAGAAGTGCCTTTTTGACATTCTTATATATGCTTTTGTCTTCTTTGGCTATACTGTTATAAGCTTCAAATGCTTCTCCAGTTAATTGAGTCATTAGTTGTGCTGGCCAATCTTCTTCATTATAGCCTTTCATAGCCATTATGGATTCGAAATAATCCAGATAAACATCCATTTTTTCTTTTTGGCTATCATATTTTCTTACTTTGATAGTATCCCTTGGTGCTGACCTTCTATTTGTTTCATCACCAGGATTGTGGCCACTACTGTCTCGCTCCCTTTGTAATTTTAACTTATCGACTGCAAGTTGTTCAATTTCTCTTTTTACTATGAGTCTTTGCATCTCTTTTTCTTCAGCAATTCTTGCTTTTTCTTCAGCTTCTCTTTGATTTTCTTTTTCTTCAGCTTTTCTTCGCTGTTCTTTTTCTTCAGCTATTCTTGCTTTTTCTTCAGCTATTCTTGCTTTTTCTTCAGTTTCTCTTACTTTTTCTTCAATGAAATCTCTCATTTCTTTTCCTTTTAGTCCGATCTCTTTAGCTATGGCAATGAATTCCTTGTAGTGATCCATGTTTTGTTTGATTGAATAATATGAGTCTAGCAATTCGGTAAGGAATGTATGTATATATATTGATAAAGTTATAAATCGTCCGAATGAAAAATCTTGAATTCAAAAATGTTAAGTTCAAATAAGTGACACGTCTAAACCATGAAATCTAGTTATTGACAAGGTGAGACAACAAAAGAATCCTTACACGGGATCTTTAGTATACTTTATATATACGCTCCCTCAGATTGACAAAATATATTAAATGGTCCGATCGTTTTGAATAAAAGTCACTTGGTTAAAATTTCAATTTTCGAGTAGTTTTTAAACAATTTAGTTCATTCCATTAATCCAAAATTGCGATAATCAAACTCTTCACACAATGAATGGATAAAAATTCCGTTTCCTTATTTATAATTCACACCAACACATTGAATAGTCCATGGTCCATAGCTTCTCGGTTCGATGTTATGTTTATTATTACTAATATTTCCTGGAATCAACTAGCATTAAGCCTGTTGACGTCACGACCTATATATGTTCACCGTGTGTCACCATTCAGTAAGCCTACACGACCCAGATTCCAGTACTGTGTAGTATGCTTGTACTGTCGTCGAATGTGACGTAGAACCAACTAGTCTGATCCAGTTTTATACACTGTGGATATCTGCCGTTTATGCCGCCGTTTTGAAATCTTCTTGTATTTTCATTGAACCATAAAAGTTTATTCACAGCTTCTGACGAACTTGAATATTCAAAAAATACTATAGCTGTTACTATTTCTTATTTTAAAGAATACTTTCCTTTTTTGGAAATATCCAATACTTATTTCAACGAAACCTCTTTCAAGTCTTTCTTGAAATCTCTTGTACAGTGTTCACATGGAATTTTTACTTCGACACCAATGTAACTATGTATATATATAACTTTATATTTCTCTTTCTATGTAGGCGTTCTCACAGTAATTAATCTTGTGCACAATAATTCACTGAAGAATTCGTTTATCCAAAACAACTTTAATATACATATATATTGTACACATAAGAATCATTTGAGGTAATATAACGTGGAAATCTTGAGTTATTCACTATCATGCTTCCCTGTAGGAAGTCTACACACAACTGTTCGCCCAACACTTTCAACCAATAGAAATGCTCCTTTCTTCCCGCGTCTCTTGTACACGTGACCTTACGTCACAAAATTATGTTAATCAGATGTGACACTGTTGTTACGCTACTGATTTGTAGGGCGCCTAAGGCGTTCACTTTTTTTTGGTCAAAAGCCCAAGTAACTTATACTTGTATGATAAATACGAAATATTCCTGAAATGTACACAAAGTATTTATATAATATTTTTAAATCCCTTATATTAACTTCACCGCCGTCTCATGGGCGGAGGGAAAAACAAAAATAAAAAATGACACACTTCCCATGATCCGATCGAACTGAAATTTGGCACGTGGCCCCGTGTCACCTAACAATGCAGCATTTCAAAATTTCAGATCGATCGAACGTACCATAATTAAATTAATGCATTTTTAGTTTATCTATTTAAAACTATATATAGAAGTCACTATTGTTTACATTTTACTGGTCACATGACTTCACGCCTGCCATCGGTGAACACATCTCGTGTTTTAACCAGGTGTACCGGCGTGCTTTTGATGACATTTTACGTGTCACGCTGAGCTCGGTCCAGCGATCGGTGACCAGACCTTTCCCCTCTCCAACCCTGGGGTTATAAAGCAAAGGGAAGTTAAGACAGATTCTGTCTGTAAATGTTTTTTCGCGTTTGAACATAATCAATACTTTTAGTTATGTCTCATATATAAGGGATTTATAGTCAAAAACTTAGTTTTTATGGGTTTGTTTTATTTTCAGTACTAATTACCACACTATCTATTAACTGCACGTCCCGTCCGTCCTGTCCGTGACGCTTCTAATTTTAGAACGCAGCGCACCAAATAACTGCACCAAAAAATAACTCTTTGAGTCAGTCAGAACTGTTTAAAACACAAATGCTGACGTCGAAGGTTCGTGCGTTGTTTGGTTAATGATTATGATTTTTAAGTCTATATTTTTAATTTTAAAAAAGCAGAGTGATGACCCTTAGCGGTAGGCCACAATCATAATTGAGGGTAAATCGCTACGAGAAGATTATACATATATTTACATACATTTTAGGGCTGTTAACGATTAATTTAAATATAATCGATAATTTTTGAAAAAGTAACGATTAATTAATCGTTAATTTCGATTAAAGCCAAAAATAAAATTTTATGGTGTCAAAAGTAACACTTATTAAACGTTCTTGTTGAAAATCTAAACAACACTGGAATGTCGCCTTTATATGTCATCTTTTAACCGATTAAGCAAAAAGACAAGTGTGTTCAGTGTTTGGTTCAAGTGATGAGTGGGTCTAATTGACAATATAACCAACCGAGCTTAACTCGGTTCACATGGAACTGAGGTAACTGGTATGCCCAAAAACGGTCTTGGCAAAGAATGACATTATCGGATATCGGTGTTCATTAAGTTTCCACCATTGTAGAGGGTTAATAGATTCAGGAACTTTCATCTCTATTTTGTAACGCAGTAATTCATCAGAAGAACTGTCGTCATTTTCTGTCTCTAAGTCAGAATAAATTACTGCCATTAGCTTAATACGCTTTTCATTTGGTTTGATAAGTAGGCGAAGGGGTAGAACCATGGTAGACAACTTTATCAACATTTTGAACATTCCCGTCAGTCAATAGTTTAAAACCAAAATGTTCGTGTAATCGTCAGGAAATTTATTATTTATCGGCCACTATTTTACTTTTCGACTTCAAATAATTTGTAAGTGATGAGTCGATTAATAGTAAAAAAATAATTTAATCATTAAAATTTTTTAACGATTAATAGAGAAATTAATCATTAATTTCCGAAGCCCTAATATATTTATATAATATACAATATAATAGCCAAAGTCCATCTCTGTCTCCATCGATAACGCTGAGGGACATAGTACAACAGTCCATAGCAGTTTAAAAAGAAAATTACCTTATTTTAACTATGAAAATATAGACGTAAAAGTAATATTTAAAAAATCTTTTTTTAAAAAAGGACACGCTTTTAACATAATCACTACTTTTAGTTATGTCTCATATATAAGGGATTTATAGTCAAAAACTTTGTTTTTACAGCTATTTTTTAAAACTTACAATAAAAACTCTTTAAAATTGACGTCTGAAGCCCACACATCTTTTTTACCACTATTTTTTAAATCCCTTATATTAACTTCGCGGCCGTCTCTCTCTGTCTCTCTCTCATCATCTCTCTCATGGGCTCGGCGGGCGGAAAAACAGAAGTCAAAAATGACCCACTTCCCATGATCCGATCGAACTGAAATTTGGCACACGGACCCGTCTAACCTAACAATGCATCGTATCAAAATTGCAGATCGATCGAACGTACCGTAATTAAATTAATGCATTTTTAGTTTATCTATATAAACTATATGTAGAGGTCACTATCGTTTACATTTTACGGGTCACTTGACTTCAGGCCAGCCACCGGTGTGAACAAGTCTCGTGCTTAAACCAGGTAAAGCGGCGTGCTTTTGTTTACATTTGGCGTTTCACGGTGAACTTTCCCCAGCGATCGGTGACAAGACCTTTCCCCTCTCCCACCCCCACCCCACCCTTTTTGGGTTAAAAGCAAAGGGGAGTAAAGACAGATTCAGTCTGTAGATATTTGTAAATACTTTAAGTTCTGTCTCATAAATAAGGGATTTATAGTCAAAAACTTTGTTTTTACGGGTTTGTTTTATTTTTATACCAAACACCTCATAAGCGCCCTCCCAACGTTTTATACCACGGTGATATGTCCACGTGGTGAACTCATGGATGTCAACAAAGCAGACGGATACCGTTGCTTATATATAGACTATAGATAAACTAAAAATTCAATAATTTCAATACGGTACATTCGATCTATCTGAAATTTTGATACAATGCATTGTCATCCAAGATCTATCTGTGGTAAAATTTTGAGATCTCTATAACCATCAAAAGTGGTTTAATTTTACGTTACAAGATTTGAAGGAAGGATACAACATACAAACATTGTGACTTTAATAAAAGCGTGTAAAAATCATAATAATTTTGTTTTCGCGATTAACAGAGCGTGTGGTGTCCCTCGCGGTAAAATAGTATATGAAGTCAATTACCCAAACAATTATAAAATATTTTCTGTACATTTCAAGAAGTTAAATATTTCGTATTTATCAAACAAGTATAAGTTACTTGGGCTTTTGAAAAAGTGGGGGCCTTAGACGCCCTACAACTCCTAGCTGTTATATTGTATATTATCAAGTCTTGTGTGGAAGATGAAGATGTTTCACACTCACACACAAACACACGCACACAGACACACACACAAATATATATATATATATAATATATATATATATATATATATATATATATATATATATATATATATATATATATACTAGCGTACACCCGTCAAAAATTACGGAAGTTTTCAGCTGAAATCTATTTACTTGATAAAAAATGCATTTTTTTAGGGCGCCTACGGTGCAGACCTTTTTCAAATGCCCAACTAACTTGTCCTTGTTTGATAAATACGAAATATTAAACTTTTTGAAATGTACACAAAGTATTTTATAATAGGGGTTTCTTGATTTTATAATTAACCATCATCAAATCCTCTTTTTACATTGATCCCTTTTCCTAAATTAAATTATGAGCGAAAACAATGACGTCATATAATATTTTTTTACAGCGCATATTTAATTTGCACACCTTTTGATGCTTTGGTCCAGTAATTTGGTTTTCCCTGCTTTCTAAAATTAGTAGCGTCAGGACTGACAGACACTACTTGCGTGACAATTGAAAATTATATTGTTTAATATATATATATATATATTACCTTATATATATATATATATATATAGGTAATATATATATATATACATGTATATAGGTAATATATATATATATATATATATATATATATATATATATTTATATATATATATATACTAGCAGACCCGTCGTGCGTTGCAACGATCTCAGTAAAAAGGAATATATATAGATAAAAAATAAATTACATTAAGGGTCACCAGGCCCATCAGTTTAAAATATGAATTTCGAAAATCTGTTCATTTCAATCAATTTCATAACAAAAATATAAATATATGTATCTATATTTCTCAATATCGTGTAAAATTGAATGGGGAATACAATATTAAAAATTTAGTAAAAACACATTTAGGGCCCCTAGCCCCGATGAAATGGACATTATGAGATCAGTGCCCTATCGAAATTTAATATAGGCTTTTAAGTTTTTATATGCCGCGTTTGGTCAAAATCCATTTATTTTCTCATTATCTAACACCTAAACTAATTTTTATATATATGTAGATATAAGGAAAACTACATTAAGGGGCTCCCAGGCCCGTTCAATTCAAGATGTACATTTTGAAAACATGTTCATTTAAATTCATTTTAATCATGGATATATTTCTCAAGATTGTTAAAAACTGAGTGGGAAATAATATCTTAGAGTATACACAAAAAAAAGACATTTGGGGCCCCCGGCCCATTCGATGTAAGATGTAAATTTCAAAATGCTGTTCATTTTAATTCAGTCTCATCATTAATATATTTCTTAAGATCGTTAAAATAGAATGGGAAAAAATATCTCAAACACATACGAAAAAATACATTTGGGGCCCCCGGCCCTGAACAATTAAAAATTAGAAGTGCAGTGCCCTTTGTTATTTTAATATAGGCTACCAAGTTTTTATATACCAAGTTTGGTTAAGATCCATTCATTTACTCAGCAGTTAACGCATAAACTCATTTTTATATAGCTCATAAAAGCAAAAAACGACATTAAGGGCCCCAGGGCCCATTTAGTGCAATATGTCAAGTTCAAAACGCCTATTAATTTCAATCAATTTCATTGTGGATATATTTATCTATATTTTTCAAGATCTTTAATAATTGAATGGGGAATAAAATATTAAACGTTTATGAAATAAGACATTTTGGGCCCCCAGTCCCAAAGAAATGGACACTAGGAAATTAGTCCCTATAGTATTTCTATATTGGCTACCAAGTTGTTATATACAAAGTTTGGTTAAGATCCATCAATTTACCAAATAGCTAACGCTTAAACTAATTTTTATACAGCTCATATATAAGAAAATAAATCATTTTATGGGCCCCCGGCGCCCCATGAGGCTTAAATTTTGAAAAAAAAGTAGCCAGTGACCATCCCAGGAGCGTACTCAAAAGTCTCCAAAAGTTTCATGGCGATCGGATGAATGGTTTAGTCAGCTATACAAAGACATGCACACATACATACATACATACTTTGATTTTTATATATATAGATATAAGATTAGAAAAAACAACATTAAGGGCCCCCAGGCCCAATCGGTGCAAGAAATTAACTTTAAAATACCTGTTCTTTTCAATCTGGATCATGATAGATATTTTAGTCAATGCTTTTCAAGATCGTGTAAATCATACCGGGAATAAAGTTTTTAACGCTTACAAAAAAAAAGATTTTGGGCCCCCGGCCCCGAAGGAACGGACATTAGGTGTTCAATGCCATATGGTACTTTAATGTTGGCTATAAAATTGTTATGTACCAAGTTTGGTCAAGATCCATTCATTTTCCAAGCAGCTAAGCCCTAAACTAATTTTTATATAGCTCATATAAGAAAACATTCTCATTAAGGGCCCCCGGCGCCCCATGAGTGTTAAATTTTGAAAAAAAGTAGCCTATTTCCATCCCTGGAGCGTACTCAAATATCTCCAAAAGTTTCATGGTGACCGAATGAATGGTATAGTCAGCTAACGGGAATAATAATTTAACGCTTACAAAAATAAAGATTTTGGGCCCCCGGCCCCGAAGGAACGGACATTATGAGTTCAATGCCATATGATACTTTAATATAGGCTATTAAGTTGTTATGTACCAATTTTGGTCAAGATCCATTCATTTTCCAAGCAGCTAAGCCCTAAACTAATTTTTATATAACTCATATAAGAAAAAATTCTCATTATGGGCCCCCGGCGCCCCATGAGTGTTAAATTTTGAAAAAAAGTAGCCTATTTCCATCCCCGGAGCGTACTCAAAAGTCTCCAAAAGTTTCATGGCGACCGAAAGAATGGTATAGTCAGCTAACGGGAATAAAGTGTTTAACTCTTAGAAAAAATTCTCATTAAGGGCCCCCGGCGCCCCATGAGTGTTAAATTTTGAAAAAAAAGTAGCCTTTTTCCATCCCTGGCGCGTACTCAAAAGTCTCCAAAAGTTTCATGGCGATCGGATGAATGGTTTAGTCAGCTATAACAGACATGCATACATACTTACATACATACATACTTTGATTTTTATATATATAGATATATATATATATTGTCGATATTTTTTTTAAAGTTACTGGTACTTTATGACTCCTTTATTAAAAATATTATGATGTATTATAAGCCAAATACATGTATCATTGACAATGGAACGTGCAAATATATATTTAATATTTTTAGATCAGGAGGAAATCTTATAACAAGATTTTTCTGTAGTCTATCCTCTTCAATAATGGAAAATCTAAATATGTCTGCTGTATGACACGGATTTAGGTTTGACAATATGATATTAGAGTAAATAGATTCTTGAGTGACGGCCCTGCAATATATTAAGCCATAAATCTTAATTGAAGCGGGAAAAACACTATTTCAAATTATCTTATCTTATCTGTTTCAGACGCTCCTTCTATACAGACGATTATTGTCTCCTACGCTTATCTATGGTTTGTGTTTAGTCCTGCATTCTTATTAGAGCTATTATTACTTAGAAAGCTGACTTCGAAAAAAATAAAAAATAATGTGAATAAATCAAAACGAAAATGCATAGGTGATAATCAGCATTTAAAACTTACAAATAACCTCCGTGTCAATACTGGTAGTATCTAGCTGATCAAATTCAGCGTCTGAGTCAAATTTAGCGAGCATGCCTTCTCCTTGAAGAGACTCACAGTGTTTCTAAAATGGAAATTACGAATGGAATTTACTTTTACATACATCATCTTTTATTTACAAAAACACAATTATTCGACATAGTAAGGCACCTATGTATAATAAAGAGTCTGTCGAGAAGGGGTGGCCTCAACGTGGCTCGACAGACGAGTTGGGTAGCGGATCTGGTCGCAGCTCGAAAACGACATGCAGGCAATTCCAAAGTCCGTTATTTTATGTGTTAGGTGCTAGTGACATGATTACAGTCACTGTACGGATCCTTGGCTGAGCATCGGATGTAATCCCAATACTAAAAACCAAAGCACCAGTTGAGGGTCGGTTTATTCCGAAGTGAACGTATCGTACCCCTCGCTAGCAATGTCATTTAGCGGTGCCGGTTTAGGGCCGGGAGGGACAGTAAAGATTAGCAAAAGGTATTGCGAAGAACGTAGCTGGACGCAAGCTATGTACTATGAGAAAATCTTTCAAAGGGGGTAACACCCCAGGTAGGCTATTGATGATCCCCCGCCTTGCGACATCTTGGCGTTAAACTTATTGCGAGTCGACTTAGGGAAAATTATACCCCTCTTGTGAGGTCAATTTAAGTGGGAGGCATTTTACACAATGTCCTGGATGCCCAGGCGGCCGCTTCTGAAGCGATCGTTTCTTGAGAAAACGCTCAACAATGTTAACTGTCTTTGGGGGTTGGGGCGTGGTAGCTGAGGAGATTTACCTTGGATACCTATTAAGAGCACTAGGCTCTGGGCTACTGAATTTTTTCCACATGTACGTTCATATTAAGTGTGCTATAAATAATAACAAAGAAACAATTTTTAAAAAAATGAAAAACATTTATTTTAATAAGAAATAAAACACATTTTAAAACTATTGTTTAAACTATACTATTTAGATAGTTATAAATCACGTGGCAATTACCTTAGCCTCCTCCCAAGTTTTAGGATCTTCAAAGTATTTAAAACATTTTCCATTTGCAGACAAGGTGTCATTCCAAGAACAAGCTGCTGTTTGAAATTTAAAAAAAATATTGAGCTTGAAGAGAAGTTTACAAGTTTGTTTATTCTTCTTTATTAAATATCATAAAGTAAAATAAAAGCTTGATCATACACCCACATAAATATCGCTAAAACATACAGACAAATGGTTAGTACGGAATAAAAATACCGGTCCATATTCTTTAATCGAAGAAATTGTTTAAAGCAAGCTTTAATGTTAAATCTGGAGGCAAAGACTGATATGACATAGATAAAAACGTCAACTTGTGAGGCTAGGCCTTAAATCTCTTAAGTGAATTGTGCATGACAATTACATTATTAGATCTATAACATGTAAACAGGGGATGAGTAAACCTTACAGGACGTAACATAACAGCGAACGTTTCGGTAAAGAGCATTCTTCAATGAACAAATAGTACACAAATAAAACGAATATAAAGAAATAAAAACTTAGCTGTGGTGAAATGCTAAAGAGCCAATGAGAGCAATAGTAGGAAGAGAGTAGAATTAGTTTATATAGAAAATGAGAGAGAGAGGGTGTGGCAAATCAATTAGGTTGTCTGTGCAAACGCAATATTCTTCCATGTGGTGCAGGAGTCGCATACTCTTTGATTAGTCTTTTCTCCAGGTTGACCATGATGGTGTGGTTGTGCAAGAGACCACGACGGTGACCGACAGGTCATAGAAACCATATGGTCGCGTCCATTGAAGTGTCGGGAGACAGGACACTGTTTGTCTTGTGTTATCGCACGTACATGCTCTGCGATACGACAGGAGAGTAACCACCCCTTCTCACCTATGTATTTCAAAGAGCAGCACTTACACACAATGGTGTGGAACAGTGCTTCTCAAAGTGGTGGTCCGAGGACCGTTGCCGGTCCGTGGACCATCAGCCGCCGGTCCCCGGCAGTTATCAAGAAATGAAAAATACATCTAATTATAATACTTAAGTTTTCCTTAAGTTTGATAACCGACAAGAGAATGTATCCAGTTGCGTAACAACGGCTTTGCATTGGGGCAGTTGCCGAGGGCACCGGCCTGCGCCAGTTCAAAAGGTCGCGCTAAATCTCTAATTTTTAAATTTTTATTTAAATAAAGGGCACCAAAACAGCAGTTATGCCTCTGAATGTATCAAATTAACAACTCGTCTCGCTTGATGGTGACATCAAAACGACTGTGATCTCACCGCCGGCTCTCTAGTTGGATGTCCGTCGGTCAATTTAGCAATTCTGATGGTATATGAGCGATATTAAAATAAGGATGACTTAAAGGAAGAGTATATCTTTTCTACTACGTTACCAACTAATACAACTAGTTCTGAAATATTCAAGCCATTCGTGATTGATACATTGTTTTGCAATTGTCAGATAAAATTTAAATATTTTGTTGATGTTGTACGGATGGCGCTGCGGCCATGACCGGGCGGCGTTGTGGAGTTGTCAACAAGATTAAGGAATTAGCCCCAGGGTTAACCCTCTGTTTTGTTCACCGTGAAAGTTTCGCCACCATGCAAATGTCAACAGAACTAAACATTGTCCTCAGCGACGTTGTAAAAATTGTCAACAATGTCAAGGCAAATGCTTTAATAAATTCAATATTATTTGCTGCATTATTTTACGAAATAGGTGCGGAACACAAACAGCTCTTACTGCATGCTGAAGTGCTTTGTTTTTCTTGAGGCAAAGTACTGTCAAGAGATTTTGAATTCATTGCATTGCATGGGTTACGTGGTGAAATAGATTTAAATGTCTCTTTTCTCAAGAGACCTATAAGCATCATGCTATATAAGAAAATACAATAACAAACTTTTATATTAATTATAAAATGATTATACATTAATTGACATTTTCTTTAAGTATGAAACATATAACAGGGGGAGAAATATTAAAAATTGTAGAATTTAATTTAATATTAATTTATTAAAACATACTTATCTATCAAAGACAAGTGGGTTGTTGTTAAGACAAATATCTCTTAAAGCCTCAATGATATATTCAGAAAAAACTTCATACCTATTTTAACTTTCTACCAAAACTGTTTTATTCACTTTGTGTTATTTCAGATGAGAGTAAATGAACTAATTTCTCTTTAAATCATGCTTTCATACGACAAAATTGTCTTGGAAAAAATTATAAAATATTTGTAGGCTCAACGAGATATTACATGCAATTATAATGCACTAATGAAAATAGAAAACTATAATTGAATAAAAATCTTCTTAAATGAAGAAGTTGCATTTGAGATCTGAAAGTTAGGAATAAAGCATTTCATTATTTAAGAATCATATGCAATTAAAGTACCCAGAGCAGCACATACAAATGTATAGATTAAAATTCAACAACCTAAATCAGCAATTGTTTCTATATTACCTCAATATAAAACGGAATAAATTTAAACACGAAGTAGCCAAAGTATTTTTCTATAGATTAGTGACATGTTTTTAATGTTCTGTAAAAGAAGTTCTTTGTTGACTTAATCTCTTTGGGCAGTTGCTTTGCCTGAATATATGCTTTTAATGAGTTTAATTTGTATACATAATAACAGATATTTCTCTAGTCAGTTGTGATGTTGGACGATTTTAATTTTGTTATCAGTAAGATTGAAATCAGGTATTGTTCGTATATATGTTCGTGTCAGTAACTGCCATTTACAGATATTCAGCCGATACATTTTTTTTTCGAATTGTTAGAATGTAAAATATATCATGAAATATAATGCATGCCGTGCAACATGAATTAAGTAGGCATTAGCTTATCTTCGAAATATTAACACGTTTAAAATTGTAAGTACCTTCAATTTGCTCAGCACCAAAAGCACAAAGTCCAGCAGCCAACAAAACAAAATGAAACGTACGCATTGTGGAAGTTTCAATCTAAAGTTTGCCCATACCATCTACATGCTCTGTTATATATACCACAACTAATGATTAAATGATTTGCCAATCTGTTAAAAATTCGTTAATATTTTAATGATGGCCGTTTATTTTACATTGCACAAAGCCAAAAATTGATGTTCCTACATTATTTGTGACTCAAGGATAGACATTGGATTAAATTTAGGATTTTAATCGAGCAAGAGGCCAGCTGGAGCATTGCTGATGACTGAGCTGTGACTTGACCCAACCCCACTGACAACAAAAACACAAATTATGACTTGTATTCCATCACATCCAAACTAAACCAAATTTTTAATTAACACAAAATACACAATGCAAATATGTCGAACCGAGACAGTTTACTGATAATGACAAACTAATAGTTAAGTTAGAAAAGCTAAAATGATAAAATTGAAATCTTGGATTTGTTTAAGTCAAACACGACACATAATTCTTCTCTGTGTTGACAACAGCATTTCACCCGATCGTTTAAACTCGTTATAAAAAGAAATTTTTATATACGAGACATAACTAAAAATAAAAAAAAGAAGAAACTTCCCAATAAAGCAAGCTCAAATTAAAAGGTGTAAAAATATGTGTTTTCTCAAAGCCTCGTCTTTTTCAAACATAAATCCATCCTTATACACAAAAGAGGCGCACACACACATACAAACACACACATAACACCCACAAATAAATGTATGTTCGTTGGAATGTATGTATGCATATTTGTATCTACGTATATATGTATGTATGTATGTATGTATGTATATATATATGTATGTTTGGATGTAAGTATGTATGTATGTTTATGTTTTTGTATGTATGTATTTCTGTATTATAATGATTAAATTCAACTTTTAATACATGAGATTATTCATTTTAAAATGATCTAACATTAGTAAAGAATTTGTAAACAATATTTTCTTCTGAAAATTATGTTGGATTTGATAATTATTTAATAACGCTATATTTAGTAACAGTTAGATTCTTGTTCAGTTAGCTTTCCTTTGAACGTTTGTCGCATAATCGTGTTTAAATGTTAAATATTCCAAATGGTGAAGAGACAGAACGGCGGCTTTGTAAAATTCCAACCTTAATGAGACGACTGTTAACATTAAACATTTACAGTTATTACACTCTTACGTGCAACTTTATCAAGGTACGAACTCTTTGAGTTTCAAAAGAGATTTAATAGGAATTATCATATTATATTACTCAGAAAACATAAGTATAGAGCTATTACAATTCTAATTGTAGGCCTAACATAAATATACAATCGAGCAGTGGTTCTCAACCTGTGGTGCGTGGAACACTAGTGGTCCGCGGATGTATGCCTGGTGGTCCGCGAGGAAAGAAAGAAATTTTTATTTAAAAAAAAAGAAAAACAGCAACGTGTATACCTTTTGTCACATTTTGAATATATTGATTAATCTTAATCCCTCTATGTTGAGAGCATAGCACCGAAAACAATATTTTTTGAGTCTATGTTTACTAATCATAATTTCTGCTTTGGTTATTTGAACATTCTTAATATTTCTTATGTTTCCAGTTCTTTTCTTACACACATTTAGTCATTAAATTTACTACCATCGAAATTTAACCAATTCACTGAACCGATAAGTAATACTACTTTGAATATGTTGCGTAAGAAAAGCAGCGTGAGGAAATTTTGTAGTTCTCAGAAATGTCTCACAAATCGTAAAAAAATAATTTACCTTTTGCAACATCATATCTCTTTAAATTTGGATTTTCTGCATTGGTGATAATCAAGAAAAAACATCGTTTCCATAAGTAGAATTTGAAGATGAAATACGATGGAATCTTTCAAGTATTACACTCTGATTGGATGTGCTGTGGTCAAATGTGCAAGCTCAAAACTTGCGCTAAATGAAATAATATAGCAGTCTTACTAATACTAACTACTGTTTTTGTTTATAGTAAGCAATGCAAATCGAATAAGACTGTAAGTATAACACTAGTATAAGTGACATCTGTTCATTACAAAAGTAAGCCATTACTATCTGTTTCCATTCAATATTTTATTGAAGCACACACATCGTAACATATTAGTATAGTATTACTTACTAACCTAACATGTATACTAGTAACTAGTTATATACACAGTATAATTTTATATAAACTAGCTGACATACCTGGCTTCACCCAGGCCAGAATTAGTGATCCCATTTTGAACCCCACCCATTATGAAACTGATAAATAATGGAATCCCGTTCTTGGTCAAATACCTACCATCCCTCCCCCCCCCATAAGATTCCACATTTCTTTGAGACTGCAACGCTTGGTGAAACGGCAACATATAAGATATAGGTATCCATCAGTAAATAGGGACAAGAGGGGGAAAATATTTATGAAACTAGTCTTGATGTATTTAAATTTGATTTTTATTGATTCATTTCACTTTCTTCCTTTAACTTCTATCAGCGTCTTAAAGACTACACGTGTTTCCTTCCAAATGTAATCCCTTGCTACAATGGATATATGAGAAATGTTTGTATGCAGGATTTAAAATCAAATTAACGCCCTTTTCGAATTTAAATAATGTAATGGGGGTGAGACTGCAACCAGGCTTTGAAATTAGTAAATGTATTTGCAAAATAACTGGATTTTGACCAAACTCGGTAAATAAAAACTTAAGAGCCTATATTAAATTACTATAGGACACTAAACTCCTGATGTCCATTTCCTCGGAGCAAGGGGCTCTAAATGTGTTTTTACTAAACTTTTAATATTGTATTCCCCATTCAATTTTATACGAGATTGAGAAATATAGATTAATATATGTATATATTTGTTATGAAATTGATTGAAATGAACAGATTTTCGAATTTCATATGTTAAACACATGGGCCTGGTGACCCTTAATGTAATTTTTTAAAATCTATATGCATTCCTTTTTACTGAGATCGTTGCAATGCATGACGAGTCTACTAGTACATTATATTTGGCTAATTCTACTCCACAAACCCCCCCCCCTTTGTGCCTGTATCTGCTTCTAGATGATTAAGAAATTATAAGCCGCATTTTTTCTAAAGATTTAATCGTCTATTTATAAAAAGACTTTGGAACAATTACATACAATTGTTGTTAAAAATTTTTGACACATGCTACAAACGCATTGACATGTGATATTAAATTCTATAAAGAGTTTTAAAAAATATTAAGAATGAATATTGACGCACAAAGAAAATAAATTCACAATTTTATTCCCACATTTTATAAATCATCATTATTGACAGTTTTTTAAAAAAGATCTCTACCACCCTCGACACTCAAAAAGCATATATAATTACATGTATCCAACATTCTATTAACATGAAACAACACCGGTTAAATACAACCTCTGGATGAGTATTAAATTGCATATCTATTTCTATATATAAATATATATATAAACAAAAATTTGTAAGTTCTATATTTACTTTACGTGTAAGTTTATTTGACTTGGGCTATCGTTTTACACATACAATTCACTCACAAATTACAAAATGATTATTATATTTTTTAATAAGTAAATTTTGTGTTACTATCAACAACATAAAACATTTATCCATTTCATTCCCAGATGTTAAAAATAAATCCCATACATTCGGTGACAAATATATTAATTATTTTTAACCCATGTATAATAAAATGTTATAAAGTACATTACCGTAAAAAATGCCACTGATTTGTACCGCAAAGCTGAATGTTAGGCTATTATAATACAATTACACAGCTTAATTTAAGACGCATACACGAAAATGTGCGCACCGCAAATAGACAATAAAATATTTTTGAATGCGCACCGCTGAAAATAATGTATTGGAAAAAAAATGCACCAAAAATAAATCGCTTCTAACGTCCGCGAAAAGTTGTTCAATATGTAAATGATGTTAAATTTGTGATTCTTTGTCTCTGCATTTTCTAATTTAATTTTAATTTACGGCTTTTAGTCATAAGGGACAATTACAAAAACTCTACTGAAACTATCAGCAGGTTAAAAGGAACAATGCTGACAAATTTGGTCCCCGTCCACTATATGGTTTTTCCGTGATTGTGTAACTTACAGTTGAAAAAGTGAAGCATACACACATACATATATATTAGATGATATGTATATATATATATATATATATATATATATATATATATATATATACATATATATTAGGCTGCGGAAATTATCGATTAATTTCTCGAATAATCGTTAAAACATTTTTAACGATTAAATTATTGTTTACCATTAATCGACCCATCACTTACAGATTATTGTCTCAGCTGAAGTTTCAGATACTGTAGTGGATGTTTGGTTTGCAGGTGATATGTAAGCGAAGTGTTAGAACCATGGTAGCAATGTTCCCTGTAGCAGCACGGCTGCGCAGATATTTGACCGACGCCACGCAGGATTTTAGAATCACTAGGCAGCAAATTTTGTAAAATATTTCACAAAAAATGGACTTTGCACACGAGTTTTTTATAAAACTTTGCACACGGACCAATGAAGCTTAGATTTTGAGGGAACATTGTATCGTATTCAAATGATTTATCTCAATTGGCACAAGAACCTTTATCAACATTTTGAATATTCATCTCAGTCAATAGCTTAAACCAAAATGTTGATGTAATCGTCCGGACATTAGTTTACATTTATCGGCCGAAGTATTTTACTTTTTGATTTCCAGCATATTTATAAGTGGTAAGTCGTTAAATCTAATCGTTAAAAAAATTTTAATCGCTAAAAACTTTTCACGATTAATCAAGAAATTAATCGTTAATTTCTGCAGCCCTAATATATCTTTACTAATAAAAGGCAAAGCCCTGACTGACTATCGCTAAATCTCCAACTTCCTGTGTAGGTAGAAGCATGAAACTTTGGGAAGTTGTTGAGTATCCTCTCGGGACGAAAATCGGAGTAAAGGAATTTTAAATATAACACTCATGGGGGCCGAGGGCCCAAAATCGTTTTTTTCCTTACATGGCGTATATAAAATTTGAAAATCACTAATTCTCCTATTTCCCGAGTAGGCAGAAGCATGAAACTTTAGGAAGTTGTTGAGTACAATCCTGCAATGGTAACAGACAGCAGACGAAAAAATAATTAAATTATCACTTCCTGGGGGCTGGGGGCCCAAATGAAGTTTTTCCTAACATGAGTTATATAAAATATGAAAATCACTAATTCTCCTATTTCCCATGTAGGTAGAAGCATAAAACTTTGGGTTGTTGTTAAGTACACATCTGCGGTATTAACAGTCAAAAATCAATATTTAAATTATCACTTACTGGGGGCCGGGAGCCCAAATGTAGTTTTTTTCTAATATGAAAAACTGAATGATCACGAATTCTCCAACTTCCCGTGTAGGTACTGTATCATCACTAGTTCTCCAACTTCCCCTGTAGGTACTGTATCATCACTAATTCTCCAACTTCCCGTGTAGATACTGTATCATCACTAATTCTCCAACTTCCCGTGTAGGTACTGTATCATCACTAATTCTCCATCTTCCCGTGTAGGTAGCAGCATGAAACTTTGGGAACTTATTGAGTAGCCTCTCGCAGAAGCATAAAACTTTGGGAAGTTGTTGAGTACTCTCTCACTACGAAAAATGGCGAAGAAGAATTTTAAAAGTAACACTCTTGGGGGCCGGGGGCCCAAAAGCGTTTTTTTTCCTTATACTGAAAATCGCCGTATTCTCCACTTTCCCGTGTATGTAGAAACATTGGAAGTTGTTGAGTCCACTCCCTCGATGATAGCATGCAAAGACAAATTTTAATTATCACTCATGGGGGGCCGGGGGCCCAAATGTACTTTTTCTTATATAAAAGACTGACTCAGAGCTAATTCTCTGATTTCCCGTGTATTTAAAAGCATGAAACTTTTGGAAAGTATTGAGTACAGAACCGCGAAGGTAACAGGCAAAAAATATTTTTTGCACTAACTGGGGGCTAGGGGCCCATTTTTTTCTTATATAAAATGTTGATCATCACAATTTCTCCAACTTTCCGTGTAGTTAGAAGCATGAAATTTTGGGTGGTTGTTGAATATACTCCCGGAATGGTAACTCGCGAAAGTTTTTTGTTTAATTATCCGTCACTTGGGGCCCGGGACATAAATGTAGTATTTTCAACGTATATGAGCAAAATTACAAATAAAAAAAATCATTGGATACTTACAAAGCTTGGAAGATAAAAACTTGATGACCTATATGAAAATTCGTTAGGGCATTAAAATTATATTTTTCAATATTTTTTGTGTGTAAACATTTAAGACATTTTAACCATTCGATTTCACTCAATTTTTTAAAACAAATGTTGACTAATAAATATATTCATCATAATCCAAATTTAAATAGCTGTTGTTTTGAACTATACATATTACACCGATAGGGCCCCCGGCCCTTATTTTAGTTTTCTAACGACGTATTAATTGTAAATGTATTTTATTCATCCCACAGCCATTAAACTTTAGGAAGTTTTTGGGTACGCTCCAGCGAAGGTTTCTGGCATTAAAAGTAGAAGTTTTAAAAACACCACTCATTCGGAGCTGGGGGCCCATATGCCATATTTTAACATTAGTTATATAACATGTAATTTAAAATGTGGCTACTGGGTAAATGGATGAAATGTGGCCAAATTTGATTTAAACAAATAAAATAAAATAAAATTCTATCGGATAATGAACTTCTAACGTCTGTTCCTTCGGAACCAGAACCCAAAATATTTTGTTCGTAAACATGTAAAGCTTTGTTACCTTTAGATTTTAAATAATTTAACTAAATATAGACACATATCACTATCATGACCTAGATTAAAATTCTCAGAGCTTATGAGATATGCACATCCTGCATCCATTTTGAATGGGGGCCCGTAATGTCATTTTAGTACCCATTTTATTTTACAGGACGTTGACAATTATTGACAAACAAGTATATCAATCATGACCCAGACTGAAACCTATTAGTCTTTTGAATAGTTGTGAAACGTGTTTTCAACACTTACTTAAATCCTAACTTCCGCAGCCCAGTGCGGGTATTTTGCTAGTATATAAATATATATATATATATATATATTTATATACATATATATATTTATATATACATATATGATTTCCAGCATGGCAGTAGCACAATTTACCAATTGTCCCTGAACCACAAAAGGTTGAGAACCACTAGTATAGAGCGTCTATAGAACAAGGGTGGCCAAACGGCGGCTCGATAACCACATCTAGTTTTCCTGTGTTCGCATGCGTGTTACAAACATTTCATGAAAAATGTGTTACAAGGATTACTGTAAAATTTCCTAATAACATTTAATGACTCAATGTGATTCAATGCAGCCCAACCCTGCTATAGACTAAACCAGTGGTTCCCAAAGTGGTCCCTGTGGACCCCCAGGGGTCCCCAATTTAATTCAGGGGGTCGGCGGACAATTAAAATTGATTAGGGTTTCCCTGAACAACTTTAGGGGGTCCGCGCAAGGCTTAATATAAAATATTAAAACTGTGATCCATTTGTTTTATTCTGGAAATTTTAATAAAATAAATAAAACAGTTTCTTAATCCTTTTTTACTAATTAAAAATTAATCTTATTGTTATAAGTCATATAATAAAATGTTGATTTATCTTATCTTATCTTATCTGTTTACAGACGCTCCTTCTATACAGAAGATTATTGCGTCCTACGCTTATCTATGGTTTGTGTTTAGTCCTGCATTTTTATTAGAGATTTAAATGTTGATAAAGTGTTGGTTTTCCTGGATTCTTCAGGCAACCCATTCCACGCCCGAATTCCGGACGGGAAGAAGGAAAACTTGTATGTGTTTGTTCTTGCATACGGAATAAGAAAGGTGTTTTTATCCTTATGTCTATCCGAGGGCTGTATTAAGTTATCTTTGTGTTGTATTTCTAAATTAGAATTAATTGCTTTACCTATAAACCAAAGTAGAACTTCGGTAATTTTAACATCTATCTATAACCAATCAAAATATTTGCTTTATACAAAGGTCAAGTTTTATGTGGAAGAAATGGAAAAGCTCTCCATAAGCAGGTCAGAAAAATACCAGTTTTACCTTGCATGAAAGGGCTGCAAGGTTGTGTAATGTTGATGTATCGGGAAGTTATATTAATCTAAAGTGTATCCTTGCATCAAATATTTTTTTCAAAAAGTCTTTACTGCAGCATTCCGTTGAAAAAGTTAATCATTAATAACATTGGTTTTTTACAACAAAGTGTGAGTGAGCAGAAGAAAAAATGCCGACAATACAGTGTGGAATATTTGAAGTATAGATTTATTTCATCAACAGTAAATAGTATTTGACTTAATTGACTTCTGTGTAATAAAACTATGTCAAATGATGCAATGAAACCTTCCAAGCTTCAGGAACATATAATAAAAATCCAAAGTGACAAAAAGATAAGGATTTAACGACTTTTTCAAACGGTCAAAAATATATTCGAAAATATCATCACTGCAACAACACATTGGGACAAAATCTAAGCGAGATGAAGATAGACTGCCAGCTTCTTATAACATTAAAACTAGGGGAAAGCCGGGTATCCGGAATGCCGGATATCCGGATCGGATATCGCGAGTTTTGCCACTATACGGATTTGGCAAATACTTATGGCAGATCCGGATAGTATCCAGATATTAATGTAGTAAAGAATTTATGAATTCCAAATTAAGTTAATATTAAGAGTTTATAAACAAATATATAAAAAGTACAAAACAATAACCAGAAATCAGTACATTTCACACGAATGGATAGTAAGTGAGAATTTAGCACAGCGGGGAACATAAATGGTGATAAGCGTTCTCGAAGAAACTTGGGATGTTATTGTTCTTGAAAAAGAATTTGGGTATGACAAACACTTAACTTTTCGAAACTTAAAATTGAAGAAACAAAGTAGAAACTTGAAGATAACAAGAATTAAATACTAGATATAAAGTAGTAAAGTACACCTTCTTAGCTCTTACGCTTAAATGTGGAGATATCCGGATCTGGAATCCGATTCGGCAAATATTAGGGCAAAACTATCCGGATCTGGCAAATAGTAAAAAACCGTATCCGGCTGTTCCCTAATTAATACATTTCTTTATTGATTGCTTAGTCCTCAAAGACGTACACTATTGGTAAAGAACAACCCAGTCTTCAAAATTATAGAAATAAGGAGAATGTTATGAGTTTTAAAATCATTCAAAAGGTCAAAACAGAGATGAAGATTTGGCGCACTTTCAACAATTAACGGCTCTTCATGCAATTCTGAAACAAAGATTTGAAAACACTCTTCACTTCAATATTCCTGACTGTTGAACCAATTTGCGGTTGAACAAATTCAGATCCCAAACAGAGATGAATCAATACCAATACAGGAGCAGAGTATTGAAATATCCACAAATGAGGAACTTAAACCAATATTCGAACGAGGATATCACAAATTCTGGTCACAAAAACAGACCCATATTTTATATCCTGCATTATTGGTTATTGTACGACTTAATTATGTATATATATATATAGATTGTATTATAGGCATTATAGATTATTGAAAATCCCAATTTTATATCCTTAATTATGGGTTATTGTACAGACGTTGTTGAACGTTTTCCCGTCTTCCTATTCGATAGA
The DNA here is from genome assembly GCA_944989445.1 of Ampullaceana balthica. NCBI lineage: Eukaryota > Metazoa > Mollusca > Gastropoda > Lymnaeidae > Ampullaceana > Ampullaceana balthica. Next base: position 16,749 of record CALYLW010001263.1, on the reverse strand, counting down.
ACAAAGATTAAATGATGTTATGAACATATTCACACACACATAAAAAATAGAAACCGACTAGAAATTGGCGCCCATGTGAATTTGTGGTTGCTAGTCCCAAACATTTAGTCAGACAGAAAAACACCCATAAAGTATTCATCAAAGGAATTAATTTTTAAAATGTTATTTCAAATAAAAGTTATAATTTCGATAAATACTTTTTTTATTAAAAGGTGTTTTCTTTTAATTTGTAATTTATGTACTATGAATTGTGTCGTTTTTTTACTTATTGGTCCGTAGACAAATTTTGACTACAAAACAGGGTTCCTGTGTCAAAAAAGATTGGGAACCACTGGACTAAACTGTGACGTTATGCATTAGGGAACGTATTATTTTAATTAAAGATTTATTTGCAAATATGTATATGATAATCAAATTATAAAACTAAAATCAATAGCATACCAGTATTAAGCCAGCAACAGTGCTACTCACTACTACCACGAATACAGGTCAAACTTATGGTAAGTGTTAATTGGGTTCTATAACTATGACTTAATTAAACGTTTAATATCCAAGGTTTAAACGAGGCGTAGAAACATCAATTTCGTATTTTTTAAGAAAGTTTATATCTCAAGACATTTGACTTGATCTATTATCACTCATTTTCCCACTTTCAGTGTAGATAGAATAAAATGAACACATTTTTTTTTAAAGATGAGGATGAGCTGCAGTGAGGAATGTAGAATCTTGCATGAAAAAGCGGAAAAAATAATTTTTTAGTCACAAACTAAGTAGTCTCACAGTGGAACTTTTGTGTTAGTTCCTCACTGCAGCTGGGCCTCATCTTTTTAAAGAAGGATTTTTGTTCATTTTATTTTCTACTTTTACGCGTTAACTAAAGATTTGTAAAACTTAATTTCATTCATGAAGTCCTGTTAAATGTCCTGTTAGCCAACTTCTTTTAGAAACGAAATTTGTGAGCAGAATTTAAAATTTTCTATAAATATATACTTACACATTCTTACTCCTTTCCATATGTACGCTGATCAACTTAGCAGAAAAAATATTTTTTCACAACACATGGATTGTCTATATAAGACATTCTATGATTTCGCTTGTTCTATCTGGAATAATTTTCTATGCACACTACAAATGTCATACACACAACACGAATATGCATCACGGGAAGTGTGTCATTTTTTACTTTAGTTTTTCTGCCCGACCGACCGCCTGCGAACCCAAGAGACGACAGTGAAGTTAATATAAGGGATTGAATTAAACAACCCCGTAAAAAAGAAAGAAAGTTAATATAAGGGATTGAATTAAACAACCCCGTAAAACAAAGTTTTTGACTATAAATCCCTTATGTATGAGACATAACTAAAAAGTATTTATCATGCTTAAACGCGACAAACATTTACAGACTGAGATTGCCTTAAATACCCTTTGTTGTAAAACGGAGGGGCGTAAAATGTCAACAAAAGCTGACCGCTACATACATAGAGATAAACTAAAAATGAATTAATTTAATTACAGTACATTAGATAGATCTGAAAATTTAATAGCTTTATCCTCCCCACAAGCCAAACCTACTGTGAAAATTTCAGCTCTCTAGCAAGTCAGAAAACGTGTTTACGAGCGTTTCGAAAAAGTTGATGACAGATCTGGAAGCGTTGAATCCGGAATCCTGCATGATAGAATAGAGGCCTTAAAAATGAAAATTTGATTTTTTTTTGAAAAATCGTACGATGGTAAAGAGAGAATAAAAAAAAATTCCACTCTCTAGTAGCCGAGGGCTGCAATGTAGTTTTAAAGGCAATTTCCTTATGGGAAAAATTGTGTTTATACATTTGAAATGTCTGTGCACTTTTCGAGCTTGCACATGCAACTCCTCCTGAACCATGCCAGATAGAGGGTTCGGGTCGTTTGCAAATATGCTAACGAGGTCCCAAGGATGTGCAACGGCCAAAAAATAACGAAAAGATTTACTGGATTTCCTGGAAAATTAAAAACCAACGAAAACATATCAGTAGTCCCAGAATTATTGATTTGAAATTACTTTTAATGTAATCTACAATTAGCAGTGGCGTCACTAGGGGGGTGCGGGGGGGGGGCGGGCCGCCCCGGGTGACACCCATCAGGGGGTGACACCCGAGCCTAAAATTTTACTGTGTACGATTTTACATCAGAAAAAAAAAGATGACACATTTTTTAATCTAGAAAGAAATTGAGAAATACAATGATATACGTTAAACGCGAAAACTCTTATTAAAAAATATCAGTTAACTTGCAATAATAAAACAGTCACAACACACAAACAACATTAAAACAAATAATGAAAAAAGGAAAAGAAACAGTCGCAGCAGAGAGATCTTTAAAAAAGGCTGGAATGAAAGAGGCAGTGTCTTATGTTTTAAAAGATATAAAGCCATTTGGGCTTGGACACACCGACAGCATGGACGAATCCCACCTCACGACTCCCTCCACCACAGTGGGATGGGGGGGGGGAGAATACGATTTTTAATCATAGACAAACAAAAAATCATCAAAAGATGGGTTTTCTTTGTTGATGTTTTTCTTGAGGAAAATTATGATTTCAATGTCTTTGAGTTAATATTTTGTTTTAATATATATTTATTTAAAAGGCGTGAAAGCATAGACATGCATGTTTATATAAAGGTAGTCCTCCTATTACGACGGTCCCATCCCGACTTACGCTGTTTCGTGGTTACGAACGCGCCCCCTTAAAGAATACTATTACACGTTATTCCGTATTTTTAAAAAAAAATTAAATATTTTTTTCATGAGGTAACGAATTGTTTTCTCTATTTGAAATAATTCGTTTGCGAATTTTTCAAATGGCGAAGTTTTCAATCAAGTCAATAAAGCTGAGTAAGCTCATAAGTTCCTTTTCAATGCTCATTAGAGAGAGTATATAACATATTCAGTCTTTTTTGTCCCATGCAATTTCTAACTCATTATATATTCTTTTCAACTTTGAAAAGGATCGCTCTCAGCTGCAGTTTGATGTCATCATTGAAAGATAGATGCGAAGTGCGAGGTGTACATTTGTAAAGGACTCATGTGTGAAATATAGCTCATTCAAAAGCAGCAAAATATTTAGCTCTGTGCACGTATTTTTGAGTTTCGCTTTGTGCTACTTCCTTTTCTTTACCCTGAGCCTGGGGCTGGACAATAACTCTTTTAAGAGTTCTGAAAATTGGACTAATTCTGAAGGTAAGCAGTCTTCGAAATCACTTGAACTTGAATGCTCTTCCATTAACTTGGCTGCTGCCCATCGGGTGGTGAAATTGCTGAGCTCAGTTAGGTTTGTAAGAAAGCCAAATTTCTCATGGATGTCTTTATATGCCTATGTTGTAGGGCTTAAGAAAGTTTGTCAATGATTACCAGAAATACCTCAATCTTGAATTTTTGTCTCGAGGAGAATACTGTTTTGTTGATGTCCCTTTATCAAACTGCCGCTTTCTTTTTTGTTTGACAGTATTGAAGATTATTTACACTGTTTTTGCCACGGACTTTTCCTTTCCTTTGTCTTCATATGAATCAAATTAAGAATGATATTTTTTAACAAACTCAATGAGAGACTTCCTTTCTAAAATTGTTTCCCAAATTTCAAGTAAAATAGCGACTTCCAGTTCAATTTCCTGTAGAAATCCTTCTTCTTCAAGTCGACGTGGCTGATTTTCATTTGTTGCTAATTCTTACAGTGCTGCGATATTCTCATGGTATGAGTTATTAACAGACCTTACAGCATCATGTCAGGCTGACCATCTTGTGTCAGACAAGGCTTTGTTAGCATGTATCAATTTCATATGTTTTTGAAGTACCTGTCAACGATGAGTAGATGCAACAAGCCGGGTATAAAGAGTTTGCAGAAGACAAAAAAATCTGACTGCAGCAGGACAACCTGCTGCTCATTTCCCAACCAAATTAAAGGAATGAGCTGTGCACGCACATAATAAGCAACAATGCACTTCTGACGAAGAATAGCCTGGTTTCGGTTATACTTCCTACTCATATTTGCAGCATTGCCGTATGACTGTCCAAGGCATTTTCAGGGATTGGTACAAACATAATGGCCTGCATCTTTATTATACACTATAATTCATAATAAGTCTGGAGGCCCTTAAATTATTGGGGCTTTAGCCCGTTAAGCACCCCCTTTTAATCCGCCATAGGGTCACGCATCTGTGACGATGTGGTACGAGGGGGGGTGTTTGAGAAACGTGACGCCACATCAAACACGCGAAACTTGAAATAAAGGTTCCACTTAAATATTTGATTGTTTACCATTTACTTAATTACGTTTTCAATGACTTCACGCATGTTACGATATTAGAGTGCAGACTTACCCTAAATACATATTTAAATGAAAAAAAAATGCAACAAGCTAATTTTTATTGAGAAAATACGGCTTGGGGGGGGGGTGGTCAAAGCTTTGTGACGTCATATCGTAAAAAAGGGGTGGGGTCTAAGTTTTTGTGACAAAGTATGACGCTGGAGGAGGGTGGGGTAAAAATCGGCAACCTCACGTGACGTCATTTATGGACGGCCCCTTCAGTCGTGAAGGGGTGACACCATGAGCTACCGCCTCGGGTGACACCAGCCCTAGTGACGCCTCTGACTATTATAGTTATTTGGGTTTTCCGAATTTGTGAATGCTAAAGTTAGACTGTTTCGCAGTGCGCATTATATTGACACATTATTGGTGTAAGGTAGCGTGAGGGAATATGACGTCATAGAGAAAATATATTTTAGCAGCGATTTGTAGATAACAATTGTTTTGTTTACTTTCAGAATTATTGATTTGAAATGACTTTTCGATGTAATCTAGAATGATTGGCCTTGAATAAAATATTGGAAATTCTTTGTTGGAAGTTGCGTTTAAATACTCATTCGAATTTTTATTACTTGTTTTTAATTAAAGTACATTCCGTCATCATACAGGACGTGCAACAAAATTTTACTTCACGTCAGCGGGGTACCACAAATCACCAGGGCGAACGTAGATAATGTGAAATTTAGCAGATAAACTTAAATGAGAAGGTTAACGGTAGCATCTTTTATAAAAATATTTATTAAATTATAATTTTAACTTCTATGACAATTAGAATTACTTTTTTTTCTATTTAAATTTGTCTTTGCATAACACTGAAAAAATGTATAATAATGTAAAATTTAAATAATTTAAAAAAATAGATTTAAAACTCTATTCATTTCGAATAAATTAAACTATAAAATGTATACATTAACTTTAATATATAATAATAACTAATTTTATACTTGCATACAGCGTAATTTACAGACCTAGTCTATTGTATTTTATCCAGGTGACATGCCACTTGAACTCGATCCCTATAATTAGGGATAAAATGTTAAATTAAATGTTCCCTAACCCGATAAAATTGTCTAAATTTTAATTCTCGAAAACAAATAATTCATGGTTCATGCAACTAAAAATGTAAAATGTTCCTTTATATTATAAAATTATCTATATTTTTGTTGTCCACAAGACTAAACACTTAATACAAATTTTATATCTGTTAAAGATTGTTAACCAAATTTCCCATTGGAAATATTGCGTTTATATATTTGAAATGTCTGTAACGCTTGATCCTGCAACTCCTCCTGAACCATACCAGATAGAGAGTTCGGGTCTTTGCCAGTATGTTAGGGAGATCTCAGGGATGTTCAACCATACCAGATAGAGAGTTCGGGTCTTTGCCAGTATGTTAAGGAGATTTCAGGGATGTTCAACCATACCATATAGAGAGTTCGGGTCTTTGCCAGTATGTTAAGGAGATCTCAGGGATGTTTAACCATACCAGATAGAGAGTTTGGGTCTTTGCCAGTATGTTAAGGAGATTTCAGGGATTTTCAACCATACCAGATAGAGAGTTCGGGTCTTTGCCAGTATGTTAAGGAGATCTCAGGGATGTTCAACCATACCATATAGAGAGTTCGGGTCTTTGCCAGTATGTTAAGGAGATTTCAGGGATGTTCAACCATACCAGATAGAGAGTTCGGGTCTTTGCCAGTATGTTAAGGAGATCTCAGTGATGTTCAACCATACCAGATAGAGAGTTCGGGTCTTTGCCAGTATGTTAAGGAGATCTCAGGGATGTTCAACCATACCAGATAGAGAGTTCGGGTCTTTGCCAGTATGTTAAGGAGATCTCAGGGATGTTCAAGGTCCGAAAAGATACCGAAAATGTTTACTGGATTTCCTGGGGGGAAAAAAGAAAAATATCAGTATTTTGTCAATTTCTCCCCAACCATAACAACTGCTGGTTTGAAACAAACGCCAAACGATAGCTTATAATATTTAAAACAATGATGGAGAATACATTTTTGAAAAAATCTCTTTCGTTCGACCTCCGTAATTTTATCTGCAAATTGTAGATAACAATCGTTTTGTTTAATTTCATAATTATTGATTTGAAATGACTTTTAATGTAATCTAGAATGATAGTGAATGGGTTTCCCGCTTTGTGAATGCTGATGTTAGATTGTTGCGCAAGGTGCATTATATTGACACATTCTTGGTGTGATAAATCGTGAGAGGATATGAAGTCATTTTTTTTTATTTTCAGAATTACTGATTTGAAATGACTTTTAATGTAGATCTAATCTAAAATAATTTCGCTTGAATAAAACAATCGGAAATTCTTTGTTGGAAAATGCGTTTAAATACTAATTCGAGTTTTTATGACTTGTTTTTTCTTAAAATTCAACACGTTATAAAACAGAACGTTTTTAAACCTACACACAGTCTTGCTATTAAAAATACAATTTGAAAACAAACATTTTTCAAAAGGCCTATTCAAATGAGAATGTAGTTTGTACACATTTAAAAACATGACATGTATACTGAAGACTTAACATTTTATATATACTATGCAAATATATTAGTACAAGTCACTGGATGAATCCGTAACGCTATGCCGTCATTGTTTGAGCTTATATTTTAAGACTTAGTGTGCATCAGGAGGTGTGCATAATAATTACAAATTAAATATTATTTTTGAAATAGTATAACAGTCCAAAGCAGTTAAAAAAGCGTGTAGTGTTTCTCGTCGAAGAACAAAAATATTATATGACGTCATAGTTTAGCCTACATTTTAATTGTGTAAAAGAGAACGATGTAAAAAGAGAGTTTGAGGATTTATAATTATAAAAAACTTCGTGTACATTTCAGGAACTTTAATATTTCGTATTTATCAAACAAGGATAAGTAAGTTGGGCTTTTAAAGAAATGGGCGCCGCAGGCGCCCTACAACCCCTAGTCTATTAATAACAAGAAGATTGAAGACTTGATATTTTAGAGAAAATCTCTTAGTACCAAGTAGACTGAAAACTTGACATTGTTTAGCAAATCTGTTAATAACACTTAGACCTGAGACTGACAATTCTATAACAGATGTCCATACTAGATACTGAGTAGTTTGTGCAGTATTCTTTAGAGTGTGATGTTATGTTCATTTGTTATCATTAGATACTGGGTAGTGTTTTGAGTATTCTTTAGAGTGTGATGTTATGTTCATTTGTTATCATTAGATACTGGGTAGTGTTTTGAGTATTCTTTAGAGTGTGATGTTATGTTCATTTGTTATCATTAGATACTGGGTAGTGTTTTGAGTATTCTTTAGAGTGTGATGTTATGTTCATTTGATATCATTAGATACTGGGTAGTGTTTTGAGTATTCTTTAGAGTGTGATGTTATGTTCATTTGTTATCATTAGATACTGGGTAGTGTTTTGAGTATTCTTTAGAGTGTGATGTTATGTTCCTTTGTTATCATTAGATACTGAGTAGTGTTTTGAGTATTCTTTAGAGTGTGATGTTATGTTCATTTGTGATCATTAGATACTGGGTAGTGTTTTGAGTATTCTTTAGAGTGTGATGTTATGTTCATTTGTTATCATTAGATACTGGGTAGTGTTTTGAGTATTCTTTAAAGTGTGATGTTATGTTCATTTGTTATCATTAGATACTGGGTAGTGTTTTGAGTATTCTTTAGAGTGTGATGTTATGTTCATTTGTTATCATTAGATACTGGGTAGTGTTTTGAGTATTCTTTAGAGTGTGATGTTATGTTCATTTGTTATCATTAGATACTGGGTAGTGTTTTGAGTATTCTTTAGAGTGTGATGTTATGTTCATTTGTTATCATTAGATACTGGGTAGTGTTTTGAGTATTCTTTAGAGTGTGATGTTATGTTCATTTGTTATCATTAGATACTGGGTAGTGTTTTGAGTATTCTTTAGAGTGTGATGTTATGTTCATTTGTTATCATTAGATACTGGGTAGTGTTTTGAGTATTCTTTAGAGTGTGATGTTATGTTCATTTGTTATCATTAGATACTGGGTAGTGTTTTGAGTATTCTTTAGAGTGTGATGTTATGTTCATTTGTTATCATTAGATACTGGGTAGTGTTTTGAGTATTCTTTAGAGTGTGATGTTATGTTCATTTGTTATCATTAGATACTGGGTAGTGTTTTGAGTATTCTTTAGAGTGTGATGTTATGTTCATTTGTTATCATTAGATACTGGGTAGTGTTTTGAGTATTCTTTAGAGTGTGATGTTATGTTCATTTGTTATCATTAGATACTGGGTAGTGTTTTGAGTATTCTTTAGAGTGTGATGTTATGTTCATTTGTTATCATTAGATACTGGGTAGTGTTTTGAGTATTCTTTAGAGTGTGATGTTATGTTCATTTGTTATCATTAGATACTGGGTAGTGTTTTGAGTATTCTTTAGAGTGTGATGTTATGTTCATTTGTTATCATTAGATACTGGGTAGTGTTTTGAGTATTCTTTAGAGTGTGATGTTATGTTCATTTGTTATCATTAGATACTGGGTAGTGTTTTGAGTATTCTTTAGAGTGTGATGTTATGTTCATTTGTTATCATTAGATACTGGGTAGTGTTTTGAGTATTCTTTAGAGTGTGATGTTATGTTCATTTGTTATCATTAGATACTGGGTAGTGTTTTGAGTATTCTTTAGAGTGTGATGTTATGTTCATTTGTTATCATTAGATACTGGGTAGTGTTTTGAGTATTCTTTAGAGTGTGATGTTATGTTCATTTGTTATCATTAGATACTGGGTAGTGTTTTGAGTATTCTTTAGAGTGTGATGTTATGTTCATTTGTTATCATTAGATACTGGGTAGTGTTTTGAGTATTCTTTAGAGTGTGATGTTATGTTCATTTGTTATCATTAGATACTGGGTAGTGTTTTGAGTATTCTTTAGAGTGTGATGTTATGTTCATTTGTTATCATTAGATACTGGGTAGTGTTTTGAGTATTCTTTAGAGTGTGATGTTATGTTCATTTGTTATCATTAGATACTGGGTAGTGTTTTGAGTATTCTTTAGAGTGTGATGTTATGTTCATTTGTTATCATTAGATACTGGGTAGTGTTTTGAGTATTCTTTAGAGTGTGATGTTATGTTCATTTGTTATCATTAGATACTGGGTAGTGTTTTGAGTATTCTTTAGAGTGTGATGTTATGTTCATTTGTTATCATTAGATACTGGGTAGTGTTTTGAGTATTCTTTAGAGTGTGATGTTATGTTCATTTGTTATCATTAGATACTGGGTAGTGTTTTGAGTATTCTTTAGAGTGTGATGTTATGTTCATTTGTTATCATTAGATACTGGGTAGTGTTTTGAGTATTCTTTAGAGTGTGATGTTATGTTCATTTGTTATCATTAGATACTGGGTAGTGTTTTGAGTATTCTTTAGAGTGTGATGTTATGTTCATTTGTTATCATTAGATACTGGGTAGTGTTTTGAGTATTCTTTAGAGTGTGATGTTATGTTCATTTGTTATCATTAGATACTGGGTAGTGTTTTGAGTATTCTTTAGAGTGTGATGTTATGTTCATTTGTTATCATTAGATACTGGGTAGTGTTTTGAGTATTCTTTAGAGTGTGATGTTATGTTCATTTGTTATCATTAGATACTGGGTAGTGTTTTGAGTATTCTTTAGAGTGTGATGTTATGTTCATTTGTTATCATTAGATACTGGGTAGTGTTTTGAGTATTCTTTAGAGTGTGATGTTATGTTCATTTGTTATCATTAGATACTGGGTAGTGTTTTGAGTATTCTTTAGAGTGTGATGTTATGTTCATTTGTTATCATTAGATACTGGGTAGTGTTTTGAGTATTCTTTAGAGTGTGATGTTATGTTCATTTGTTATCATTAGATACTGGGTAGTGTTTTGAGTATTCTTTAGAGTGTGATGTTATGTTCATTTGTTATCATTAGATACTGGGTAGTGTTTTGAGTATTCTTTAGAGTGTGATGTTATGTTCATTTGTTATCATTAGATACTGGGTAGTGTTTTGAGTATTCTTTAGAGTGTGATGTTATGTTCATTTGTTATCATTAGATACTGGGTAGTGTTTTGAGTATTCTTTAGAGTGTGATGTTATGTTCATTTGTTATCATTAGATACTGGGTAGTGTTTTGAGTATTCTTTAGAGTGTGATGTTATGTTCATTTGTTATCATTAGATACTGGGTAGTGTTTTGAGTATTCTTTAGAGTGTGATGTTATGTTCATTTGTTATCATTAGATACTGGGTAGTGTTTTGAGTATTCTTTAGAGTGTGATGTTATGTTCATTTGTTATCATTAGATACTGGGTAGTGTTTTGAGTATTCTTTAGAGTGTGATGTTATGTTCATTTGTTATCATTAGATACTGGGTAGTGTTTTGAGTATTCTTTAGAGTGTGATGTTATGTTCATTTGTTATCATTAGATACTGGGTAGTGTTTTGAGTATTCTTTAGAGTGTGATGTTATGTTCATTTGTTATCATTAGATACTGGGTAGTGTTTTGAGTATTCTTTAGAGTGTGATGTTATGTTCATTTGTTATCATTAGATACTGGGTAGTGTTTTGAGTATTCTTTAGAGTGTGATGTTATGTTCATTTGTTATCATTAGATACTGGGTAGTGTTTTGAGTATTCTTTAGAGTGTGATGTTATGTTCATTTGTTATCATTAGATACTGGGTAGTGTTTTGAGTATTCTTTAGAGTGTGATGTTATGTTCATTTGTTATCATTAGATACTGGGTAGTGTTTTGAGTATTCTTTAGAGTGTGATGTTATGTTCATTTGTTATCATTAGATACTGGGTAGTGTTTTGAGTATTCTTTAGAGTGTGATGTTATGTTCATTTGTTATCATTAGATACTGGGTAGTGTTTTGAGTATTCTTTAGAGTGTGATGTTATGTTCATTTGTTATCATTAGATACTGGGTAGTGTTTTGAGTATTCTTTAGAGTGTGATGTTATGTTCATTTGTTATCATTAGATACTGGGTAGTGTTTTGAGTATTCTTTAGAGTGTGATGTTATGTTCATTTGTTATCATTAGATACTGGGTAGTGTTTTGAGTATTCTTTAGAGTGTGATGTTATGTTCATTTGTTATCATTAGATACTGGGTAGTGTTTTGAGTATTCTTTAGAGTGTGATGTTATGTTCATTTGTTATCATTAGATACTGGGTAGTGTTTTGAGTATTCTTTAGAGTGTGATGTTATGTTCATTTGTTATCATTAGATACTGGGTAGTGTTTTGAGTATTCTTTAGAGTGTGATGTTATGTTCATTTGTTATCATTAGATACTGGGTAGTGTTTTGAGTATTCTTTAGAGTGTGATGTTATGTTCATTTGTTATCATTAGATACTGGGTAGTGTTTTGAGTATTCTTTAGAGTGTGATGTTATGTTCATTTGTTATCATTAGATACTGGGTAGTGTTTTGAGTATTCTTTAGAGTGTGATGTTATGTTCATTTGTTATCATTAGATACTGGGTAGTGTTTTGAGTATTCTTTAGAGTGTGATGTTATGTTCATTTGTTATCATTAGATACTGGGTAGTGTTTTGAGTATTCTTTAGAGTGTGATGTTATGTTCATTTGTTATCATTAGATACTGGGTAGTGTTTTGAGTATTCTTTAGAGTGTGATGTTATGTTCATTTGTTATCATTAGATACTGGGTAGTGTTTTGAGTATTCTTTAGAGTGTGATGTTATGTTCATTTGTTATCATTAGATACTGGGTAGTGTTTTGAGTATTCTTTAGAGTGTGATGTTATGTTCATTTGTTATCATTAGATACTGGGTAGTGTTTTGAGTATTCTTTAGAGTGTGATGTTATGTTCATTTGTTATCATTAGATACTGGGTAGTGTTTTGAGTATTCTTTAGAGTGTGATGTTATGTTCATTTGTTATCATTAGATACTGGGTAGTGTTTTGAGTATTCTTTAGAGTGTGATGTTATGTTCATTTGTTATCATTAGATACTGGGTAGTGTTTTGAGTATTCTTTAGAGTGTGATGTTATGTTCATTTGTTATCATTAGATACTGGGTAGTGTTTTGAGTATTCTTTAGAGTGTGATGTTATGTTCATTTGTTATCATTAGATACTGGGTAGTGTTTTGAGTATTCTTTAGAGTGTGATGTTATGTTCATTTGTTATCATTAGATACTGGGTAGTGTTTTGAGTATTCTTTAGAGTGTGATGTTATGTTCATTTGTTATCATTAGATACTGGGTAGTGTTTTGAGTATTCTTTAGAGTGTGATGTTATGTTCATTTGTTATCATTAGATACTGGGTAGTGTTTTGAGTATTCTTTAGAGTGTGATGTTATGTTCATTTGTTATCATTAGATACTGGGTAGTGTTTTGAGTATTCTTTAGAGTGTGATGTTATGTTCATTTGTTATCATTAGATACTGGGTAGTGTTTGAGTATTCTTCAGAGTGTGATGTTATGTTCATTTGTTATCATTAGATACTGGGTAGTGTTTTGAGTATGATGTTATGTTCATTTGTTAACATATATTTCTTTAATTTCTTTTGTAATATGATCCGTTGTATGGTTATGACGCAGGAAATAATTAGCTGAAAAAAATTGCAAAGTCTTAAGAATTGTGTCGTAAGAATTATTATAATAAATTTACAATTTTTTTATAAAATTTTAAGAATGTGTTGTAATTTTTTTCTCATTTAAAATAAATAAATTTTTGTTTGCTTTTAAGATTTTGTGACGTAATTATGAACTATAAATAAAATTAAGAAACCATTTTCTTTAATCTAGATGTTTCATTATTACATGGTTCGTTGCTTAAATAACTATATCTAGGACGCACAGCTAGAAATCTATATTTAAATTAATTGTATTGAACTGAGAATGACATCTATATAATATTTTGACTTAGGTTATTGTGTAAAATATATGGTTTGCTTCGTCATTTGCTGTAATGACTGTTACGTTCTAGTTTCTTATATTGGTAAGACTACAAGAGAGGCTAAAACTGAATACCAATCAGTAATATAAATAAGTTTAATATCTATCTCTAAAATGTACGTCTTCTCACTACAAAATCTATGGTGCAACTCTATATATTTGCTGCCCCAAATATATATATATATATATATATATATATATATATATATATATATATATATATATGTACGCTTTAAATCTATTTATCTACATTGTACTTCTTTTCACTACATTATATAAGGTGCAACTCTATATTTTAAATCTTTATATTAACTCGTGTTGTCTGTTTGAACCCTTGCTTGCTTGATTTTCCGTCGCCAAAATTTTGGATTGATTTTTATCTCAACTCCTCGTAAGAAGCGATCTGAAATTTTGCAGGCAGACTCAAGCCGATGATAAAAACGACGTATCACAAATTTCAGATCGATCGCATGTACTGTAATTAAATTATTGAATTTTAAGATTATTTTATTTATTTCTTGAATCATGTTAAATTTTTGAGATAGAGTGTCGCGGTGCTTATAGTATTGAACGAACTTTCCTGTCGCGCAATAAGGTGCGTATTTTATTGACAACACTTTATAAACATATTCCTGATCGGTGCGCATTATATTAAACAAGTTTTACGAGACATAACTACAATTTTGTATTTTTGGATGGTCTTGCGCTACGTATTAACATGAACATTCTTTTAGGTACGTCTCGTACATAAAGGATTTATAGTGAAAAACTTTGTTGTTTACGTTATTTTTAAATTAAATCCTTTATATTAACTCGTGGTTTCTGTTTGGTTGATTGTTTCCTTGCTTGTTTGTCGCCAAAACTTTGGATCTATTATTAACCATCTTCCTTGTAAGCTAGCGAGCTGAAATTTTGTTTGCAGGCAGTTTTGTACCGATGATAAAAACAATGTATCCAAATTTCAGATAGATCGCATGTACCGTAATTGAATTATTGAACTTTTTAGATTATTTAATTTATCTCTATGTATTATGTTATTTTTTGAGATAGAGTGTCACGGTGCGTACTATATTGAACAACCTTTCTGGCGCGCAATAAGGTGCGTATTTTATTGACAAAACTTTTTATAAACATATTCCTGATCGGTGCGCATAATATTAAACATGTTTTACGACATAACTGCAATTTTGTATTTTTGAATGGTTTTGCGCTGCGTATTATAATGAACATTCTTTTAGTTATGTCTCGTACATAAAGGATTTATAGTAAAAAACTTGGTTTTTTTACGTTTTTTTTATTATCACTGCCTAACCTTCACTACGTCGCATTCCCAAACACACGTCGTATCCTAACACCGCATCATAATATACGTCTTTTCAATATAATAGTTACCATGCGTTAAACGAGCATAAACAGTGCTGATAGCAAAATCCACATTAATCTGTAATATTGTTAACGACAACGAGCAATGAAGATTTTGAATCAAAACGATGAAAACAAATGAATTCAAACAATTTACTAAACTCATTCTCTAAACATATTCAGTGACAACATGTTGTAATAAAGAAACACTAAATACATCTAGTTACTTAAAACGTTTGATATTCATAAACACTCCAACTCTTTCATCTATTGAAGTCACAAATGACCAGTGGACATCTCTACTTTAACCTGTTCAGTCCTAGTGCCACCGCGGTTCAATAGTACTTTACATAGGGCCCTTGAAAGTGGCCCAGCTGAGGGAACCAGGCATTGAGGGACCTCTGTGACCTGTGCTCTCCGGTTACAACCCTGGTTGTAAATAAGCTCCCCACATACAACTCTGGTTGTAAATAAGTTCCCCACATACAACTCTGGTTGTAAATAAGCTCGCAACATACAACCCTGGTTGTGAATAAGTTCCCCACATACAACTCTGGTTGTAAATAAGTTCCCCACATACAACTCTGGTTGTAAATAAGTTTCCCACATACAACCCTGGTTGTATATAAGCTCCCCACACACAACCCTGGTTGTAAATAAGCTCCCACATACAACCCTGGTTGTAAATAAGTTCCCCACATACAACCCTGGTTGTAAATAAGCTCTCCACACACAACCGTGGCTGTAAATAAGCTCCCCACATACAACTCTGGTTGTAAATAATTTCCCCACACACAACCCTGGCTGTAAATAAGCTCCGCTTATACAACCCTGGTTGTAAATAAGCTCCCCTTATACAACCGTGGCTGTAAATAAGCTCCCCACACACAACCCTGGTTGTATGTAAATAAGCTCCCAACATACAACCCTTGCTGTAAATAAGCTCCACACATACAACCCTGGTTGTAAATAAGCTCCCCACATACAACCCTGGCTGTAAATAAGCTGTAAATTTACGCATTAATGAAAAGACAGATCAAATATTTTCTAAACAATTTTGTTACTTAAATCTATTTTAAAATACTGTTTAAAACATTTTGAAATATTTTTCTGCAGCTTGGGTTCTTCAAAAGTAAAGGCGATTATTTTGAGACGAATGTTTTCATAGCTTGCAACACAAAGGAAAATATTGATTGAAAATAACTCACTGGGGATTTCCTAGAGGAAAATGGATTATGGATAGCAAAATTAAGAACTGGAATAAGAGTGGGTCTATTGGGCGACTCATTTTTTACTATATCGAGGGGCACATTTGTGAAATTTTGAAGAGTCCTTTTTATCGTTAGAGGCATACGTCAATAATATCACCAAAACATGGGTTACACTAAATCTACCTTAACAATTGTTTATATGATTTAACTTTATGAATCATATGAAAATTGATTGAAGGGCACATACTCAAACTTACATTTGAATATCAAATGCTTTATAAAGACGTATATTATCGAATCTAGCTTCAGCAAAAAATGTGACTTCTGTAATAAAGAAAAAAGAAAAGATTTTTATTAAAACTATGTTAAGGTGACATATTTTTAATTTTTTAATAAAGTCTTTATTTCACTAGGATGCAATGATTTTAAAACTAAAACTTATAAATTGTATTTATTTACTGAACAAATATAAAAGTAAAATTAATGTATGATTGAACAGACAAGACGAAGTGAAAAATGAAATTAAATATAGTCTGTATACAAATCTAAGTTAATTTAAGAAATCAAATATTAATATCAATATCATCTGTTACATAAGTTTAATGGTCCATAATATGTCAGCTAGTAACTGCGGACAATATATTTGGATTTTTTTTTATCTGACTGTAGTTAGAACAACCGTGGATCCTTTTTAAATGCCTTATATTAACTTCGAAATCTTGTCTCTCTGTCTCTCTGTACTCTCTCTCTCTCTCTCTCTCTCTGCTCTCTCTCTCTCTCTCTCTCTCTCTCTCTCTCTCTCTCTCTCTCTCTCTCTCTCTAGTCTCTCTGTCTGTCGTCATCTCTTCGACGTTGGGCGGCGGAAAAACAAAAATAAAAAATGACCCACTTTTC